>PVJL010001214.1:0-286176 GCA_004026885.1 Lyroderma lyra | reverse complement strand
TCTCTCTCTCTCTCTCACACACACACACACACACACACACACACACACACAGTCACAGTTCTGGGGGGGGGGGGTTCCAGCTGTCTGCCTCAGTGAGCTGCATAGTGGGCTTCTCTTGAGAGGCTGGTCTGCATGTCCCACCCACGTGTTCTGGGGAAATCCAGGCATCGGGGCAAGAGTAAAGTACCAGTCTGGTAAAAACCCCTGCACTTGGCAGGGAAGGTGCTTTCCTTGAAATTACATTTCTCATTTGAGGTCCATCCTTATAAAATCTGAGCGGCTGCCTTGGACTCAGACCCTCCCGTCCCTGGAAATGAAGAAGAGAGAAACAAATGAAATTATTGAGTTGCAAAATGTGAGTTTTTCGTTTTTCTTTTAGCAGAGCCATTGAGTGCGAGTAGATCAATACAAGCGTTTGGGGGAGCTGTTCAGTAATGCGGCAGAGTTAACATTTCTCCACTTTATGATCAGGTAATTGCATTTGTAGTTTAGAGAAGCTCTTCATACCCGGAGCCCGGACGACGTGTAAGACAATGTCATGACCGTTCATGATGGGGAGCATTGGCTACAACCTGAATGACTTCCATATGCACCCCGTGGGGGAATACGCCACGACCAAAATGAATGAACAGTTTCAACGGATCAAGGTGGATACATTTTTAGCTTTGTCTATCACATTCCCTATCTTTAATATTAAAACATCTCAAGCAAATAACAGCAAACGTTAAATCTCGTTAAATAATGGTCGTAGCTAGATGGCTGTCAGTTTTATTGTTTCCGGGCGTTTGAAACATTTCTTAATTTCACATAGCTGGTAGAATTAAAAATAGGATGGTTGATGGCCTGCATTTGGCATTTACTTTTCTGTTATACAATAGTATTTCCTGGCAGAAAATAAATCGGTACCGTGTGGCACGGGAAGGGTTTTCTGTGAGTGTGGGTGTTTTTCTGTGGGAGGGAGAGGTAGCGTGTCCCCCCCCCCCCCCCCCCCCATCTCCGAAGACATTTGTGCACACATTAGCTCTCTCCTGTGAGACTGGATGAGCGGCAGGTAAGAAGGCTGTGTGGATGATCCGCTAAGTGACTGGGAGGCCCAGTCAGCCTTTCTAACCCCCCTCTCCCATGGCTGCAGGGTAGGAGGCCAGAGACTCCACCTCTTCTGCTCTGTTGCTTCTCTGTCCCAGTGTCCATGGGGTCATGGGTGGGGAATGGGATTATTACCACTTCTTCAAATCCCAGATACTGTTTGACACAGAACAAATGTGAGCTCCTTTTCTTGGTGTAGTTTCCTGTGGGAAGGGCAACTTAAAATGTTACAAGACCCCCAGCAGTGGAAGCTCTGACTTGCACCCTTTCACGGCCACAGGGATCCAGCGCCCCTTGCACCAAGCTGGTGCTGTGTCCTCACTACTTAGCTGTCTCTGCAGCTCCGGCTCTCCGGCTGCATAAGAAAGAGGGGCTGCTCCTGTCTTGCCTCTGTCCCATGACTTGAGATTCGGCCTTGGCCTAACAGCCATTGCTGGATTCCCCCTACCGACTTCAGGAAGCTCGTGCTCTCAAGTTGGAGGGGGTCTTGTACACGGGAAAATAGAAGTCCACTAGGTATTCTTTCACCAAAAATATGTATTTGGCAGGCTGGGGTGGGGGTGGAGGGAGAACGGATTGCAATCTTGTACGCACAGCCATGGCAAGCCACAAGGAGCTTCTGTGCTCAGTTCAGGCTCGAACTCACGACTTACCTGCCACCTGCGCTCATATTAACACTGCTTTGTGTGCACCAGCATATTGCGCCACCCAAGGGCTTGCTCTGTCGCCTGGAGCTCCTCCCTCAGACTCTCCCAATTTCTGTACATAGATTTGAAACAGTTTCATCACAGGTATTTCTCTTCAGGGTTTTCTCTAGTTTATGCAGATACGTTTTCAGTATGGCTGATTCAAAGCCTCAGGATCATTTCAAGTTTGTCGGTGCTTCTGGGATGGGGTGCATTTTGAGTCAGAGAGGTAAATGCCTCCCCTTTCACTGAAATACTCACTATACTCTTTCTCCCCTTCTTTTTCCTTTTTACTCACTTTCAGTATCTCAGATGGTAGTGGGGTCTCCACCTGGGTTCTGCTCCTGAAGAGACGAGACATTTGACAATGTCTGCAGACGGTTTCGATTGTTATGGTGTGAGACGAGGGCTCTGCTCTTGGCGTTCAGTGGATGGAGGCCAGGGGTACTGACAAACACCCTGCAATGCATAGGACATTCCTGAACAACAAAGAATTATTTAGCCCAAAGTGCCAGGAGTGCTGAGGTTGAGAAATCCTCCCTTGGGGCTAGGCAGAGTCATAGGCCGTGACCAGACTCTGAAGGCCTCCTCAGTGTTATTTTAGTGTAAAATAAACCTGGCATCACAGACGCCTTGTTATGTAGAGCTGAGAGACTGAGCAGGTCAGGAGAGGAGCAAACCCGTTAAGTCCCCTGTATCCCAGGACTCCAACCTGCAGCACAGGGTAAGCAGGAATCGAAAATTGTTACCTTCAGAAAGCCGCTCTCCCCCTCTCCCTCTGCCAAGGGCCCTCATCTGAGGAAGGGAGAATCAGAGTCGGTAACGACCTGACGGAATCGGATGCTTTGGTTTTTGATCCCTCTTCTCATTTTATTCTTCCCTTCTCAGTGTGTTGAAACCGTATGTCAGAGCGCGGACCTGCTTAGAATAGCAAGTGTTAGGAAAGGCCGGAGCCCTCTGCCTGCCACATCTGGTTCAGCCACTGACGCTTGAAGTATTTCCTATTGACGCCGTTCAGGGAGCCGTTTCGGAAGGGCCTGGGGATGCCGGGGGACCGTGTCAGGAGCGCCTGAATTCTATCTGCAGGGCCAGTGGCTTTGCCAGAGCGAGGGTCATCCTTTTAAGACATCGTAAGGTTTTGAATGTTAATGAGACAGATGACTTGATTAATCAGTTAACTTCCATCTTTATATATAAGGAGAACCAGGGCGTGTTTCCAAATGAAGGTACCTAGTGGCTTAAGAGAGCTGTTTGCTCTGTTTCTGTATTTTGGGACTTGGACATCTGTCAAACAGGGGGCTGTCTGGTTGGAGTAGTGGCTCAGAGAAACATATGAGTGCACCCACCTACCCATTTACTTCGTGGACAGGCTTCAAGAAGCCTTTGCTCAGGGCCTTCTATTCTTTCTTTTAAAAGTGCCACCATCCCTTGGAAGGGTAGAACTGGAGAACAAAGCTTGCAGAGCTGGTTGAGTTCTTTTTTTCCGCCCCTATTTTCTTGAAACCGGGAGTGGAGATGAAGGATAGGCCAGATTCTGTTTCATTCTTGACCCACTTTGATAAGAACCCAAGGTGTGGGAATCAGATGGCCGTAAGGAAACCTGGTCGTGGAAATCCAGTCCCTCCTTTTTCAAGTCTTAATTGTGATTGACTTAAAAGCAGTTTTTCTTAAAATACAAATGGTGTTTAAAAATTTGAGAATTTGATAGCCCAAGGTCATGAAAGGCATTTTTACATCTAAAAGCAGTCATTGGGAAGGGCACAGCATCACTTCTGTGGTTCTTGCCAAAATGCATCACCTCACTCCAATCCTGGGATGACATCAGTCACATTGAGTTGAGGGACATTGTACTGGAGCTGGTCGGGACTGTTGGGTCAGTATCCTGGAAGATCAGGGAAGTCACAAACTTCTACCGACTCAGGGTGGCTAAGAAGAAATAACTAAATGCAATACGGGATTCTGAAGTCCAAAAGGACAGTAAGGGAAGAGCGGGCATAAGTAAAATAAGGTCTGTCTTTCAGTTCGACAGTGTCATATTAACCAATATCCATTTTCTGGTTTTATAATTGTACTGTGGTTATGTAAGGTGACAGCATTTAGGGAAGCTGGGAGGGGGGGGTATAGAGAAACTTTTCAATTGTACACCTTTGCTGTAGCTCTAAAATTTGGTACAAATTTATTACTTTTAAAAAGCAATACATAATATGTATAATGAAACACACAGTTTCTGTTATTTACCCTTCTACGTCGCAATTTCAACAGCATTTCATATAAATATAGTTCATAAATGTGTTAGTTTTATGAGTTATAAAATCATGAATGTGTTGGTTCCAAATATTAAATGGCAAATTAATTTGTTAAATTGTGGGAATTTACATTAGTAAGCTTTTGAGGGTAGTGTTTGGCATTTTGAAAAATTATTATGAAAGTAATAGGCTTACAATAAAAGAAATAGTGGGAAAAAAACCAAATAATAGAGAGTAGAAATACTTATTTTTTTTATTTTTCCTTCTACTCAGTTCCTATCTGCCATCCCTCTCACATGATCACTGTACCCCCTGCTGTTAAAAGACAGGGCAAATCCAGGATTTCAAGTTCACAAACGTGTGTCTAGGTGTCGGCTTCTAAACAGAGTGTGATCATCCTGTATAAGCCTTTCTGTAACTCTCCCTCCTCCTCACCTACCAGTAATTCATGGCTTTCTTCAGTATATACATCTCTACCTACATGTCAATCATCTGCTGTGAAATGCTACATTTTTTAGTCAGTCATAACGTATTTACTTGTTTATGGAAATGTCAGCTCTCACAGATTTCATTTCTAAAGTGTTGAACGTCTCTCTGTATTCCTGTTTTTTTATGTATTGGGAAATACAGCATGTAATTCAGGCCTACAGTTTTGTATCAGAAAGAATATGGAGCCTTTGTCTTGTGCAGCATTCCTTTTTAATTATTTTGTATCTGAGTGTAACTTCCTAGACATCCAATCTGGGTTCAAATATAAGAATATTTTGCATTTAATCTGCACGGAAGAAAAGTTGTATTCGAATTCTGCAGTTTGCAGATTTTGTGTAATTTTAGGCCAGTGTGGACATGCAGGGGGCCCAGAAGCATTCTTCAGCGTCTGCGCAGTTATTCCCTTGGTATTGCGAACGTGAGCTTTGTGCAGCTGTGGAGAGGTGCGTGAGATTGCTGGCCCAGCTTTCTGAAGTGAACTTTGTGTGTTCAAACTCTAGTACCAATGCTCAGGCCCACAGCGGGGCTTCGTAAGTAAACCACATAAGTGCCTAGATTTGGTTGCTTTGTAGTTTGTCATTCCACCACAAAGGGTGGGGGGAGGGGGAAGCTGCCCAAACAATTTGCAGGAATTTATCATATTCAAGTGATAAATAAAAATGTACTAAGTAGAATAAACTTCAGTGTGTAGGCCTTGGTAGAAAAAGCAGTAACTAATTGCCTGTCAGAAACGCTCCTGTTTACATATAGAAATGTCTGATGCAATGGGACTGAAATAATGAACACGATGGTACTGAGAAGGGGAAATGAGTGCTGCTGGTGGGGGAAGGAAAATAGTTCTTTAGCTTCATACTTGAATTCCCAACAAGCTGTGCGTGTTGTACAGTTTATGGGTAGTGGCAGCACCTTCCAAAACGAGGAGGAAGAAGTTGTGTTCTTAAATACAGAAGAGTGGCATAATTACTGAAAGTACAGTAACTGCCCCCATCATTCTTTGGATTTAATCTTAATTAGCTCCTTGTACAATAGAGTATTTAATTTGAAATGCAGCCAAAGCTTATTAAGTGAGAGAAGTACTTCCTGAGATCTCTGTTGTTAAATAGGGGACTTGCTGTGTAAGATAATTTTCACTCGAAATGTCAAGGTATCAGAATTGTTGCTCATATTCTGGCATTTATCACTAAAACTCACCGAAACACTTTAACATTTTCACTTTTATTGATGGGGCCTTTTATGCATATTGGGGAGTTAACCACATCATGTGGACAGAAATTAATTTTGGAGACCTGATGAGGCTTCTGGGCTGTAGATCCATTTGCCTTGCAAGAGCCTTCCTTCTTCAGTGACTTGGATAGTAAATGTGAGCTGTTAGAATTCAATTTTTTTACCCCTTATTTTGGGTTTTCTGTAATGGATGATTGCTAAGCAGGCTGGGAAACAGAAACACAAAACTGGGTAAAATTTCTGTTGTGCTTGTGACTTGACATTCCCTGGGTTTGTAAAACACGGTGGAATCCTACAACATTTGGAGTTGGAGTGCAGGATATTGTAATAAGCTCTGAGTGTTTGCAGATATATCACAGGATGGGGTTTAACCAGTAATGCATGTTATTCTGTAAGATTGCTCAGCAGTGTATACTAGGATTCCTTTGTCACCTTTCAACTGTTTTCATATAGTAATACAGTAGACTCTCCGTTAACCGAACTCAAACAACTGGCATTCTCAAGCGGCCGCCGTAGATTTTTGCTGGTTGCTTGAGTTCCAGTTAATGGGGAATCTATTTACATTTATCCCATATCTACCAATCCCTGGGGGCGATGCCGGTTAACTGAGAATCTACTGTACAACGAAACCGAATTAAGGGTATAAAAACCAGACAAGTGTCATGATTAAGAATCAACATAAGTTCACCAGGAAAAAATTGTGGAATTTGCCTTATTTACCTTTTTGATAAGAAATAAACCCAAGCTCTGAAAATGTCTTACAAAAGTGATTGGGAAGTATGAGCTTCTAGGGCTACAAGGCTATTTACTCGACATGGCGCTCAGACGGGAATGTGGATTAATGAGGTCATGAAATCCTGGGGGGACAGTTTCTTTCATTGGCTTCCAGACTCTTTGTGTCCTCAGGACCCATTTGGACCAGAGTAACTAGAAAAGTTTTAAGCCTCTGATAGGAGAACGCGGGACGTCTTTCCATGTGTGTAAGTCTTTAATTTCCTTTCATGATAGTTGGTAGTTTTTGATACTCTTTTAAATGAAGTTGTTTTCTTAATTCCATGTTTGAATTTCTCATTGCTAGTGTATGGAAAAATGCCTGAGTTTTGTATTTTGACTTTGTGTCCTGTCAACTTGCCAAAAAAAATTTTTTTTTTTTTATGGGGTAGCTCCCTGGCTGGGAATTGAACCCAGACCACAGCGTTGACAGCACCAGCGCCAAAGCCTTAAGCCACTACACCATCAGGGAACTCCCCGAATTTGTTTATTAGTTGCTTGTCTTCTGGTGGTTTTCTGTAGGCTTTTCTACGTATAAGACCACCTCATCTGCTAGTGGAGTTTTGCTTCTTCATTGACAACCTGGAACTTTTTATTTCTTCTTCTTGCCTAACTCACCCAGTTAAGAACCTCTAGGACGGCGTTGAAAAGTGAAACTGGACATTCTTGGCTTCTTAATGCATTTTAGGGTGTGCTTTCTTCTCCTTGGGCTGTATATATAAATCTTAGGTGGTGCTTCTGTTCAAAGTCTTTCCCTTACAATGAAGCAAACTGAAATTCATTTAATAGTGGAGGATGTAGGATGGTGAAGGTTGTTCCCACTGTAGCACACTGACCTTTTCCTGGACTTGGCTTGTTGTGTGTTTACATGAAAATTGATCCAGTGATGGTTCCGGTGACAGTTTTTTTTCTGTCTGTGTGTCTTCACTGCATTGTAGAGTAAAAAGGAGCTCCACGTTCTCTGGCTCTATTAGTAGAATAGTCACATCAGCAAAAGTAATAAGGATATTTTAATTCATACATTCCCCAAATATTTATTGAGTGCTTACCAAACAACCAGGCATAATTGATGTTCTGGAGAAATAGCAATTCGTAAGAAATTTATAGACTCTCATTGCTAGAGGCAGGCAAATTAACAATTAAATTAATAAATGTAACAATTTTTTAGACTGTTTATCTCCTTCCCACCAGCTCTGCTAGAATTCCTCTTTTAGACTGCGTTCAGAAACAGACATCTGGCAGGGCGAGAATGCCTGAAACCACACAGTGTGAGGAAGAGCTAAAAGAACCAGGGAGCGACTGTGTGATGTTTAGCCAAAAATCTTGGGATGTGGATGCGGAAGGAAGGAAGTTACATGATAGCGATTGCAAATATTTGTCCTCTGGACACGGTCACATGTTGATTAGCATTCATACTGGTGGCCGGTGGTGGAAGGTGGACTGAGAGAGCCTTTGGTCTCAATACCAGGAGATTTCCAATGTTTCTTTCGTGACAACAGGTTCGGCTGGGCAGCCACTGACCTCGTTAGACAGAGCATGCGGTCTTTATTGCCACATTTCCTACCATTCCCTACCATTCCCTCTTGTCTATTTAGCTTGTTTTACTCATTTCTTCTCTTCTTAGCTTTCTTACCGTATCGTTTGTGTCCTTGTCTTACCATTTTACAGGTGGATTTTTTCCTAGCTGTTTGAGTTGTCCATGAGCAGAACAGGAAGGAAGTTAGTGATGGTAAAAGTGATAGCCTTTCCCTTTAAAGGAAAGTTCTAGTTACCTTTTTTTTCCCTTGGAAATATGGAGTTGACCTGATTTATTATTACTGGTTTTACAGAGGATTTCTCTCAAATACGCTTACACAACATTCCCCTTTCTTTCTCCCACTCACAATGTGCAAAAGTGAAGAGAGAGCCTTAAGCCAGATCCCCATCCTGTTGGCTTCTTTGTATTGTCTTAGATGCTCCTGATGGACCTCGTAAGGGGGACACCGTGGGAAGGTCAGTGGTTGTGATAATCTCCATATCTGCATGACATTTGGGCCATGTAATTTATGGATGCGTGGGGCTGTCCTGTGTATTTTAGGATGGTTGGCAGCTTTGCCGGCCTCTACTCCTTAGCTGCCCGTATTGTTTCCTTTCCCAAGTCATGACAGTCAGAAATGTTGCTAGACAATGCGAATGTTTCTACGGATGTGGGTGGGGGTGCCTGTCAAACTTGGCCCTGGTCCAGATCTCCTGGGTCTGCATTAATTTTTTTTTTTTTTCAGTGTTACGTGCATATCTAAGACTAATTACAGGGGTGTGTGTGGTGGGGGGTAAAGCATCAGATTCAAGAGTGATGCATTAGAACCCTCCACTGTTTGCATATGGACTTTATTAACCTTTCTCATAGGACTCATAAAAGTAAATACAGACAAAGCATCTACTAGTGTAGAGTTTGGACTTGGAGTATAAACACTGCAATAGATTATTTAGATGGTTCCTTAGTGTGTTTATTTCTGTGTGTTTTCTTTTTTTAAATAGAAGCTGTTTCTAAACATTCTTGTAACCCCTTTGCAATAAATATTTATTTCAGAGTTTTAATCTTCTTTCATGGTACCCACTCCTATGAACTATTTTCTTACAATCCTCTGTAGTCACCACGCATAATAGTACAGACATGTAACAGGACTGCCGCCTTAGCCTTGAAGTCTCATGCTGGGAGTAAGAGCTTTGTGGGGTGAGAATTCCACGTTTGATGAACTCCCAGTTACATGAACATTGCACTGACAATGTCCCTCCTCAATAAAGTACACGCCACATCTTTCATTTCCTGAGAACATAAGCTGGGAACAGTTTTCCAAATGGAAAAATCATTTGGCGTTTTCAAACATCATTACAGAGCATCTGGGTAACTCATAAATTGTGGGTCAGTCAACTGCATGCACTTTTTACACAGTGCCAGTGATGGGCTGGGAAGCTGTTTGTTCCAAAGTGACAGACTAGGTTTGTTAAAATAGGCTTATACCCTTTGGGAAGCCAAAATGTCTTGGAAACCTTGCTGCTCTCATATGACATACTTTGAAGTTGCATTAATGTATTTAATTGCATTAGATAGACGAATCATTGACCTTGGAGGTGGTTTGGCTTGGTCTAAGCTGGGTGACATGGTGAGTATGAGACATCATGCGTTTTTAAGCTCTGTGTCATTTCACTTATCTGTATGCTTCAAGGAATGTTTAGAAGTCCCACATACTCCCATGAATGTCAGATTTACAAGTCGAAGAAATTATGCATCTAAATACCTATACCTCATGCCAGCTGACATCTTAATGATTAGAGCATTGCTCTTTGAATTCAAGATACTCTGGGCTTACTCTGTCAGGAACCCTGTTACACTGTGTTGCAACCACCTGTTCACTTGTCTTTCCTGCTCGACTGTGTAGTCCAGCCGTGTCTAGCCTTTGGGCTTCCCTGGGCCACATTGGAAGAAAACTTATCTTGGGCCACACACATAGAATACACTCACATTAACGATAGACGATGAGCTAAAAGAGATTCGTGCAGAATTTTCTGTATTAAGAAAGTTTAGGTATTTGTGTGTGTCGCATTCAAAGCCGTCCTGGGCCGCAGGTCTGACAAGTTAGATGTAGTCCTCAGCACTTGTTGCTGTCTGTGTGAATCAGGCATGGCCCTAAAAGAAGTAGACACACAGGAGATGCTTGCTGATTGTATGAGTGTCTCCATCTCCTAGTTCCTTCTTCAAAACCTCTTTCAGAACTCACCCACCGTTTCCCATTTCCTCTGCTGCCATCTCAGGTCTCTGCTGTCTTGGCTGCGCAATTCTATTTGGTGCTTGATGTCACCCTAAAGCTAGTCTTCCTCTTAGCAGGCCGAGCTCACTCTGTGACCTTCAGCATTGCCTTGGCAATTCACACAGGCAGAGTTCTTGAGGCTGGGCCACCAGGTTGTACATTCTTCTTGGGGATTTAGAAAAGACTTCTCATTATCACTGTAAAGGCAATAAAGCCTTGGAGAAGAAAAATTGTCTAAAACTTAAATGCTAAACGACATATCTTGTCTTCTAACTGAACCACCCCTCCACATTTTTCTGTCACATTAGCATGTGAGGCGCTTTCCCACTTCGTCCTGGTGAGGGTGCCCATGCTCGCTCTCCCTGTCTTCTTCCCGGTGATTCTCCATCTGGGCGGGCTCTGGCCCGTTCCACAAGCCCTGCGAGGTCCAGCCCCTGGAAATCTTCTTGTGATTTCTCTAGGCGGAATCATCTGTCCTGCTAGAATGTCCTTTTCAAATACATCTAAGAGAACATTCCTTCTCCTTTAGTGATTCAAAACTCACCTTGTTCCAGAAAAGGAAGTAAGGGAACTTACAAGCATATGTAAGAGCCAATAAAAATCCAATGGGGACCAAAAAATAGTATCTTTGAGAGTTAGGATCTAAAACACAGCCAGAAATGAGGTTAACTATGTAAAAATGCATGTGATAGAGTTGGAAATAACTTTTATGGGTTGAAGTACTTATTTTGTTGTATTCTTTTTTTCCCTGCATTATTTAATTTTTCCAGTTTTATTGAGATATAATTGACAAAAAGCACTATATAAATTTAGATTTTCCAGCATAATGATTTGACTTTCTTATATCATGCAGTGAATACCACAATAAATTTAGGTAATATCCACCATCTCATATGTAAGTAAGAAATATTTCCCTCCTTATGATGAGAACTCTTCAGATCTACTCTTTCAGCTTTCCTAAGTATCATATAGCAGTGTTAGCTATAGTCATCCTTTTGTACATAACATCCCTACTAGTTTGTGCTTCTTGGCCACCTTCCTCCCACCTTAGTTGTATTTTTATTGTCTTCACTTACAAGCTTTTGGTCATTAAAAGGGCAGAAAAACAATAAAAAGCATATGACATCTTTGGGGCATTGGTAGCTCCTTCTCTCCTTCTGCCTCTGTTACATTGTTGTGGGATTTTCACATTTTTTCCCTCCTGCTTTTCTCCCTTCGCCCTTTGAAACTTCCCTGTATGTTGGCTAAATTGGTATTTATGCTACTGCAATCAAGTGCTCTGGGAGGATACTGACTTAGAAACTGGACTCACCTTTGGCATCACTCACTTAGTAGGGAAACTCTGTTGTGCCCTCAGGGTGTGATGAGTGTCACAGTTATAGGGGGAGCCGCGGAGGCTGCCCTCAGGGAGCTTAGAGGCAGTCTCCTGGCGGAGGGCTGGGGTGGGGGCCGGGGCCGGCTGTAAAAGTCAGGAAACAGTGCCAGTGAATGGTTGGAAAATGAGGTAAGTCCTGTGAAGGAAAGACGGTTCTGAAACGGTTGATCTGCTGTGAATAGAGGTAGCAAAAGATTTATTTGGGAATGCATTTAAGCTGCACCATGATGAAGTAAGAAGGTTCAAGGTTTTCCTTGGTTGATGAGTTTGGGTGTTGAGGCCCAGGCAGAGGGGACAGTTTACCCAAAGGCCTCAGGCCTGGCAGTACCTCACTATGTTGGAAGAAGTGAGGAACGGCTATGTATCTTGAATAATGATTTCAAGGCTTGTTTATTGTTTGTGTGTTTGGTAATGTTGCATTTCTCTTTTAAGGCATGAACCTTTTATCTTTTAAAAGTCCTCACCTCTGCCGTGTTCCCATATGCCACTTCTACTAAACTCTGAGAGAGTGATCTTCAGATTGGATTCTTGACAGATTTAAAAATGCCCCCACCATGGGCACACCCCAGAGGAAGACCATGGTTAAGGCTTGGGACAGTGGGACGCTGTGGAGTTCATCAGAATACCTGCTTTCCTGCCTAGAGCCGCTGACGGATCGGTCTTGCCTTTGTAGTTGGTAAATAATCTTGACATGTAGTGTTTGCTTTCATCACCAGCTAGAACAAGATGTCATTTATTTAACTCTGATCATTTGAGGACCGTGCTATTTTATGAAAATATAAGGAGATGAGGTGTAGAGGTGAGGTTTTCGCTGTCTTTTCAACCAGTTTGTAAATTTCATAGACCACCTAACAGTGTGAACTGTGACAGTTTCACTTAGAACCTGACACTGGGCAGAATTTGTTCTGAGTTTTGACTGTAAATCTCCATTCCACTGTTCTGTTTCAAAAAACACCTGTGTGGATTTCTTTTTAATACTGCAGACTACTTGTCAAATACATGAAAGCCTAAACAAGCAAAAATGATTACCCATTCATTTACCACCCAGAGCTAGCTAGCCATCATTAGAATGTTATTTTCTAGTTTCTTTTGCTGTATGTGCACATTCACATTAATTTATGTGGGAACTCTTCTGTGTGAAGTCATCTTATCCTATTTTGTTGTTATCCCTGAACCCTTCCCCCAAAAGGTCTCCTCAATTGGGATTAAGACCAGGTATCAGATCAAACTAACCATTTCATCCATGGCAGTGCTGAATTGCACAGCACCGTTGAATCAACAAAGTGGAGCATCTCTATGCCTTTTCCTCAAGTCTGAATCTTGAGAACCCACCCTTGGGGAGATGGAGTGTGAAAGATAGATTTAAAGCCTTTAGACAGCTAGGGACATGTCACACACCACTTAGAGAGTGAGAAGAGAACTTGTCATGGACAAGCTAGCCCTGAAGTTAGAGAACCTGTAAGATTTCCCTATACCTCCTAGGTCCCTTCATCCGTTAGAAATCAGAGAAGCCATCTCCTTCCTCAGGAGAGAAGTTGGGGAGGAGATTGACATGGGGAAATTACCACTCTCCTCTCCTTTTATAGGGGATGGGATATAGAACCATTTCCTCCCATGGCGACCTGAGCTTACACATAAAAGTAAGCATTTCCTCTTTGAATTTTCTAATCTTCATGTTGTGTGTAATGGCTACCTGATAGTTCATTTTCTTACCTATATTTTGATGCCTTTTTGTGGGGAATGGTATTTTTGTTTGTTTTATTAATGTTTTGGTTTGAGATCACAAGGAAGCCATTGCAAAGATGGATGACCTGGAGTAAATAAGATGGTGTTCAAGGTCAGTGATAGCTGTTGTTGGTTGTTCTACATCTTGTCCTATGTGCCTGCTGGAGGCTACCTGTGATGTAAGGATCCACAGATGCCAAAGAGAGAAAGGTGGACCATTTGAATCAGGTAATAAGGGAGCTTAAGGGAAGGGTTATTTGACATAAGACATGCTGCTATGGAAACACTTGCAGGGTTAATTATGGCCCAAGACCCTTTTGAGCTACATGAACTAGCCCTTTCATTTTTTATTTGTTTTCAGATTTGTATTGTAATGGTAATCTTCTTCCAAATAAAAGGGTTTTATTTTCTGCTTAATTGAGTGTAAACAATTGATGACATGTTTGCTTCTCAGACTCTTGAGTGTTGTAGCATTTTTCTGCTGTCGGAGAATTGGTCAGCCAGAGGGCCGGACTTCACCTTTTTTTTTTTTTTAAGTGAAGTTTTGATTAGGGATGAAGTCACGCCCATGCTCAGTGTTCACGGACCATCAGGCAAAGCAATAAAGCATCTTATGTGCTAAGAAGAAGAAAAAACTCTGGTTCTAACTCTCTGATTGTCTTGCACTTAAACATTGTCTGTAAATACTATTTTTAAAGTATAAATAACTATAACATCTTTGAAGTGCCTTCATTAAATGCTCATTTCAGTTGGTTAAAGCAAATTTAGCCCATTCCCTGGAGAGGAAAGAAGACTGAAAACAAATGTACAGGATGGGACTCTGCTGTGATTCCTGAACCCCTGGGCGTCGTCGTTTCTTTCTTATGGAGGGCCATTAAAGCAGTTTTAACAAGACCTGTGGACACAGTGAAAACACACACTAGGAATAAGGAGTCCAGCCAAACCGTGAGGATTTTCTCACTTAGAGATTTCCCAAGGCACTATTTTACAAACATGTCCCTAATCTTGAAGTGTATTTAAGTTTTTTAAGGATAGGAAAAGCAATAAAAACATGACCAGAAGGGAAATTTATTTACCAATTAATAGAGTTTGGGGGACTTTGAATGTGACCAGCTATTTAACCTTTGGTTTGCTGTGTGGTGGCTTTGAGCAGTAATCACATTATATGATTGGACACTGTTGTTTTGCAAATTCTAAGCCATATGTTTCTAAGCTTTATTATAGATGATAACTTTCAGGAGGTGACAAAAAGGACGAAAGAAAGAGCCGACAGTTAAATCGTCCTTATTTATTTAGCGCAGAAAAATGGACCGCTGAGTATCTGTGCATGCATTCTTTATTCTTAAACATTAATACACCTCTTACATAATATCAGTGAGGTCACATTCTTAGACATACAATAATATTAGAGGAAGATTACTCAAAATGTAATTTTTTTATAGGAACAATGTTACAGAGTCAGTCAGAATTGTGGAGAATATTAAAACAAATTAAAGTTCTAATCAGATAAGGGATATGTGTTTAAAAGAAATGAACCAAGTAGAGTAAGAGACATAAGAAGTACTCAAATATGTGTTTCATGACCGAGTAAATTATTCATGTATTTCTCTACACTCTTAAAAATATTTTTGGGTATCTTTGTATTTTTATATAATTTCACACTTCAAAAAAATGCAAAGAATAGTACAAACCATCTGTGTACCTTGATTGAGATTCACTAATTTTGTAATCATTTTTTTTTAACCCTATTGGTGTTCAAAACTTTATAGAATAAATGTACCTTATGCCCTATAAGTTAGGATGTTTCATTGTCTATATCCTAGGAAAAAAAGAGTATTTCGCACGTAACAACATAAAGGGTGCAAATGAAGAAGCTCAGTGTTGGTATGATAGTATTATTTTAATTTACGTTCCATATTTATATTCCACCATTTGTTCCTGTTATGTCCTTAATGGAGGTTTTCTCTCTGACCCAGGATCATATATTGCATTTAGTCGTCATGTCCTCCTGGCTTCCTTTAGTCTGAAAAGGTTCCTTGGTCTGTCTTGGCATTTTATGAAATTGGCATCTTGGGGAGTATAGGCTAGGTTGGTTGGTTGGTTGGTTTTTCTTGCAGAATGTCCATCACATGAGGCTCCTCTGGTATTTCCTTATGATTTGATTTTAGGTCATGTGTTTGGGCTGGAATAATCATTGGTGATGTGCTTTTCTCAGTGCGTCGTGTCAGGAAGCCTTGAATGTCAGGTGACCTGCACCAGATTTCTCAACTGCAAAGGCACTGTTTTCCTGAGTTATTATTAATAAGTGATTCGTTGGATGATATTTTTGCATCTGTGTAAATAGGCTCTTTTTCATCAAACCTTTACCTACTGGTTTTAACATCTGTTGATAAATTGTTGGTGTTACTATGAGGGTTGGCAAATGGAGATTTCCCCACTCTGATTCCTTTACACTTATTTCTCAGCATTAGTTGGCATTCTACCGGAAGGAAGCCTTTGCCTTGTCTCCCAGTTACATATTTATTCGCTCACTGATGTTCATCATTAGGACTCATGTAGACTTACTTTATCAGTGGGTTATAATCTATTACTATCATTATTTTGGTGTTCAACTGGATTGTCCCAGATTTGGCTAGTGGAAGTTTTTCCAGCTGACTCCTGGGTCACTTGTACATGTCCCTATTATGTGTAACCTGATTAAGAAAGTTAAGTTTTAACATAATAGTATAATATTTATATACTCCAAGTGTGAAAGCTTAAGAATTGTAATGTTGCTCTGTCCCCTCTGTCAGTGTTTTCACGTTGCTTGTACAGAAGACTGTGGCTGTCATTTCTGGTGTATATGTTTGAATTGTTAGCTGGCCTAGACGTGATAGTTTCCTTAAAGTTAATTAATATATTCTTAAAGTGGAATCTTCCCATAAGTGGCTGGTTCTTGAGGCGTGGGGAGGGGGTGCTTTACACTGTACCCCAGAAATCAGCCTTACCCTGCTAAACTCTTTCCATAATGAACTCCAGATGTGAATGAGTGTGTATTTCCTTCTTGTTTTTCTAGTGTTTAGCTTGTTTCCCTTGTCACTTCTGCAGCGGGCTCGTATTCATGATCTGGATTTAATTAAAAACAGAGACTTAGACTATAGAGCTCTACCTGCTAACAAGAATCACCGTCAGAGAAACTAAGGATGGAGGAAATTCTCTGCGAGAAACACATGAAATGTTTTTAGCAAGTGTTGTGTCAAGGGGCCCCCAAATCATGACATTGTGTGCATAGCTATCCTCCTCTTTGAAGAAACGTATTTCCAGTTTTTCCCACCTCAGCCTTTCTGCAGGGTATGTGGGGACAGCTGTTGCATTCTTTTTAGTAGCAGCGTGGGATTCATTTTGCAGTCTGAAGGTCAGACTTGAAACTCAATTATTATCCTTAAAGTATTTATTGGATGGGAAATAATCCATCGCTTGGTATTTAAGGTTAACTGCATTGCCAAATTTCACTACACTAGCAGTTTAGCGGAGCACATAGTCGTTTCTGTGCTTTGAGTCTCCTTGTCTGTCTCCCTCTTCTGTGAATACCTGGCTTAGCCTTTTGGATGAACCAGCATTTTCCCACACATGGTGATGGGTGATGTGAAATGGCTGTGAGTTTTTTGTTTTGTCTCTGCTCTTTGCTTTTTTGCCCCTTTCATAGTCAGGCTTTGTCCGTTTTCTTTTCCGGTTCTAACTCAATAGGCCTGTATAGTCTCTGAGCTAAGACGTCTGGCAGCTTTAGCCACAATGAAATTATAGGCTTTCCTTGAAATACGGTTACGAGGGTCCATCCCTTTTTGTTCTGGATGCACAGGGGTTGGAACCAAGTCTCCTTGAATTCGAGAAAGGGTATTTGGTATAAAAATTGGCTTTTTCAATCCAAGCCCAACCTCAACCCTATTTTAGCCATTGAATTTCTGACAGAAAGCGTTGCTTGTATCAGTGTGGGAGAAAATGACAAATGTCCTAGAGATAGTGTTGAAACTGTTAGATTGGTCTGAGAAGATAGCTCTTCATTTAATAATTAGCAATGAACTTACACAAACTTGGGCCAGTTTAATGTCATTACATTGGTTCTTGAAAATTCAGTGTTTGTGTGGATAGGGGCTGTTGGTTTCCGGTGTCTGTTTGATCTGCTTTATGTGTTTAAGAATTTAATATCACAGTGACCTTTTTCATGTCCTCCCCCTTTGCATTTGCTATCAGCTGACTCAGATCTGTACCCTGAGAGAGTCATTTCGAATCCTCTGAATGACACGGAGCTACGTGGAGGTTCTGTGGGCAAACCATTTCATTCTGTCTTCTAGTAGAAACGCGGTTCTACAGAATGCAAAGAATCCTTTCGGTCCTGTCCGTTTTTTGGTGAGAGTCAACCTGGTGATAGCCTAGTGATGGTGAATCGATTCATGATTCAGAGACTCAAGTTCTAGATTAAGAAATATTTCTATATAGAAGCTATTTACCTCCCGGAAAGCACATGGGGTAACCGAGAGCAGTGGACGTAATTAGAGGTTTGTTTTCACCTAGAAGAGGCATATTGTCTAGAAGCTAGATAACTAGAATCTAAGAACTAAGGGGACGGTATAATACAGAACAATAATCAGGCTCGATGTGTTCCAAGCCTCCGTTCCCGGTTTCTAACACAGGGATGGAGCAGATGTTACTGCCTTTAGACCGTTACCTTGATGGGTGGCACGTCGTTATCTGGAACTGCTGACGAGGTGCAGTTGAGTACTGCTGGGAGCCATGTGTGACAGGGGATGAGGTTCTAATTGGAATGCTCCAGGGCGGAAAATTTAAGAATGTATCAAGGATTTAGGAGGTGACATACTTTGGGAAAGCAAATGTGTCTGCAAGCTGCTGAAAGATGTTATGGTAGACGGGTTGAGGAATCAGGAACTGTAACACTCAAGGCTATAAAATTCAAATTCCTTTGGATAATAATAGCACTATTACTTGAGCACTTGTTCAGCTGCATTGTCTGTAACAACTGATTCAATCTTTGTAAGAACCCCACCAGGTAGGTACTGCTTTATCTCTTATTAACATTGTGAGCAAGTAAGACGCAGCAATGGTTAGGTTATATCAATTGTAGGCAAAAGAACCATTCAGTATTTTAGTTCTTCATCACGATAGTTAGCTGCCTCCTGCAAAGGTCCATTTGAAGATTGGATAGCATTTCCTTTAAGAGGAAGGTTTTCCTTTATTGAATTAGTTACCCTGGTGCATTTTTGGGGAGTCTTTAGGTACAAACATTTCCTTATATCTTGAAGGAGCCGTGCCTGTGTGTTCACCATTTTGTTCTTAGAGCCCAGAACAGCCGGCTCTCAACGGTGTGCAATAACTATTTGTTGACCAGACTCAGATTCCAGAGCCCAGGCATCTAGTTTGTGTGGTTAGGGACCAAAAGAAACGTTTCGTTGATACAAACAACAGTCAAGGAATCTATCTGCCAAACGTTTCTTTGGTGTCATTCTCTTAAGGAACTACTGCTTATGTAATAGAAAAAGAGGTTGGTTTCCTCATGAGAAAAGCTCTCCCGTATATTGGGGAAGCGAACCAAATAGCTGATAAAGATGCTGATTGGATTACCCACAGAGAAAGCAGCAGGCACTGCATGATAGACCAATTAGAAATGGCCAGCTCCTCTCTAGTGCAAGAGTAATGGAAACTATTGAAAAGAGGAACAAAATTTAACCTGAAAAAGAGGTAGACTCAGAAGTGGCTAGTTTCACTGGCAGCTGAGGAGTCAGCAGCTGGGAGTGAGTGTTCATTACGATCGTGAGACCCATTTATTGTCTGGGATCTATGCTGAGTCTCTGAGACAGCCGTATTTTACTGACTTCCATTTTCCTAACAGCTCTTAGAGGGAGGGGCAGTTAGGAATTCCCCTTTTAGATTATAAACTGGGACTCACCAGAGGTAATGACCGACTTGAATGTCACCCAGATATTAAATGCCAATGGGACTGGGATTCCAACTTGGATATTGTGGCTCTAGAGTTGATGCTCCTGAAGCATAATGATCACAAAGGGAATCTTCTTCCTGTGGGTGAGTCAGATCTAAGAGGGTGAAGGGAGTGAGAACTGCATGTACTCTGGGAGGTCACCTCCACTTAGTAGCTCCAAGTTGTGTACTTTTATAGTATTTGAGTATTCCTCTTGTTAAACCCAGTGCTAGTATCTTGTATGTCAATGAGTGTCACCCTCAACACAGCTGACATTCTGGGCCCTATAAGTCTTTGTGGTGGGGGCTGTCCTGTGTATTGTTGTATGTTTAGTGGCATCTCTGGTCTGTGACCCCACCAGGGGTCTAGTAGCACAGCCAACCCCATACCACTCCTCAGCTGTACCCACCAAAATGTTTCCAGACTGCATGATGAGGATAGCAGTACATTGCAAGGACCTAATTATTTGAATGGGGGTTCTGAAACTTCCTGTGTATAAAATTCCTTGATAATCTGGTTCACAGGGGTGCTGTTTGAGCATTACTTTGACTTAGGAGGTCTGGGCAGGAGCCAAGGAATTCTGCAAAATGATTGACCTGGGTGCTCTTAGACTATACTCATACTTTTAGAGTAGTGACCACAAAGAGGTGACACTCACATCTTGCTCCTGTGTGGGTATTTAAATACTTTTCTGCCTGTCTTTTTAATCTTCTTTTGGTCTGCTGGCCTATCTTGCCAGTGATTGTTTGCAGTTCAATGAATGGTTTGCTCCGGGTTTCTAGCTTGTAAACTCGCATACCATGCATATAAATGTGTAGGAGCTTGACCTTATAAACCTGAGGAGCAATTATCCATGATCTTCAGACAGAGGAGGCCACCTTTTGGCTTGGAAAATATCACCGGGAAGGCATTTTATTTTAGGAAGTCAAGATTTGTGTTGCTAAATGTTTGTTTATTGGGCTTCTTGGTAGCAATTTAAGGAAAAGTTTTATTGTAAATGGGGGCTGAAACAATGGGTAAAAATAGGCTGACTAGACGAACCGTTTGAAACGGGACAGTACTGTTGTTTGCTTCCACTGTAGAACGGTCCGTCCAGTCAGCCTGGGTAAAAACGGAATTGGGGAGTTCGTGTTTCAGGCGGTGCTCTTCTCCTGTTGCTGTGCGGGTGAGTTCTGCTGCTATTCAGTATTGGCGCGTTCCCTCAGAGTCTCCATTGAGAAGGCGATGTAGAGAGGTGACCCTTCACCTTAAAAAGGTGTCCTTCGCATTTCAAAATACTGCTTTGGGCTTGCCTTTGATAAATTTAAAAGTGGTGCTATTTATATTTTAGAGTCCCCACCATTCAAAATTTTCTCTGTCATTGTCAGCTGCCTACATGTTTTTTAACTTAAATTTTTTATTGAAATTTTAGATTCACATCCAATTATACAGACTAATACAGAGTAATCTCTTATAGCTAGAGTCTGGCACAAATAACACCCCTGTTTTACGAGATGGTTAATCTATACCAACATCATAAGCATGTAATTCTGTAACATAGCAATAGCACGACCACATTAATATAACTTTTAAAAGGTGTTACTTCTGCCGGGCCCTGTCCTTTGTCCAGTTCCCCCCATGATAACATTCAATAAAACTACAGTATGGTTATATAATACGTAATACATATGCCATACCTCCCTTGATGTAATTCGCTGATCTTACTTAGCTTCCCTGAGGTTAATTTATGTTTATCACCTGTGTAGTTTTGTGCAGCCGCCAGCATAGTAAAGCTACTGAGCGGTTTTAACACCATAGAATCCCATGATTCCCTTTTGTGACCACACCCACCTCTCTCTTTCCTCAGTCTCCCGCTCCTACAAGCTCCTAATCTACCCTGCATTTCTGACAATATTGTCATTTCAGAAGTGTTATGCAAATAGAATCATGTAATATGTAATCTTTAGGGATTGGCTTTTTTCAACCAAGGGATTGGTGGGGTGTGGGGTGGGTGCAGTTGTATATAGGAACAGTTTGTTTCTTTTTACTGCTGAGTAATGTTCCAAGGTCTGGCTGTGTCCCAGTTTAACCTTTTACCTGTGGAAGGACATCTGGGCTGATTCCAGTTTGGGGCTAGGACAGATAAAGCTGCTGTGAACATTATGTACAGTGTTTTGTGTGAACTTGAGTTTTTATTTCTCTGGGATGAACATCCAAGTTTGCAATTGCTGGGTCGTACGGTAGTTGCACAAATACTTCTATAAGAAACTGGCAGGTGGTTTTCCCAGGCGGGTGTACCGTGTTTACCTTTGCAGCGTTGTATGATGACCCAGTTTCTCTGCCTCTTTGCCACTTTTCCCTCTGTCACTGATTTTTATTTTACCCATTCCGACTGGTATGTGGTGATCATCTCATTGTGGTTTTCTTTTGTATTTCCCTGATGGCTAAAGATGTTGATCACTTTTTCATGCCTGATTTCCCATTTTTGTATTCTTTTCATAGGGGTGTTCACAGAGCAAAGACTTTTCATTTTGATTAGCTCCAGTTTGTCAGCTTTTCCCATACAGATCATATCGTTGGTTTCAAATCCAAGAACTCTTTTTAGCCCATGGATTTTCTCCTGTGGTTTTCCTTAAAAATTTTAGTTTTACATTTTACATTTAATCTGTGATCTGTTTTGAGTTCATTTTTGTGTAATGTTGATGTCTGTCTGTTTGTTTGTTTGTTCCTGGGGATGTCTGGTTACTCCGGCACCATCTGTTGAAATGGCTATCCCTCCTTCATTAATTTTACATCTTCTTCAGAAAGAGTTAAGCATATTGGTGTGATCTGTTTCTGGGTTCTCTCTTCTGTTGTATTGGTTTATGTTTCTGTTGCTCCACCAGTAATCACACTGTCTTGATCACTGTGACTACGAGTGTCTCATCAATCTTAATATCAGGGAGAACGATTCTTCCCTCTTCATTTTCTCTGTCAAGGTTGTTTTAGCTATCCTAGGGCTGTGCCTTTCCATATAAATTTTATAATGAGCTTGTTTATGTCTATAAAAACGGCTTGGATTTTTATGGGACTTTCATTAACACCATAGATCAGTTTGTGGAGAACTGACGTTTTTACTATGTTGTGTCCATACAGCTCATGAACACAGTGTATCTCCATTTATTTGGGTCGTCTTCTATGTCTTTCAGCATCTTTGGAATTTTCCACGTACAGATTCCATCCATGTTTTGTTTAATGTCTGTACCTAAAGGATTTCATTTTCTGTGGAGTACTTGTAAATGTTTCTCATTGTTAGTGTATAGGCATGGGGTTTATTTTTGTCTGCTGATGTTTTATACTGCCACCTTCTGAACTTACTCCTGAGTTCTAGGATCGGGGTTTTCTGTGTGGACAGTCATGTCTGCAAAGAGAGATAGTTTTGTTTCCTTTTATTCTTTCTGGAGGTACTTACTTATTTTATTTTACCAGCTAGAGCCTCTAGTACTGTGTTGAATAAGAGTGGTGTGAGTAGACATCCTTCTCTTGGTCCTGATCTTAGTGGAAATGCATTCGGTACTTCGTTAAGTGTGATGCTATAGCTGCTGGTTTTTTATTGCATCCAGGTCATTGTTCTCTGTGTCTGAACTCCTGAGAGTTTTGTCATGAATGAATATTGGATTGTGTCCAGTCCTCTTTCTGTGGCAATGGATACGATCGTAAGATTTTTTCTTGTTTGGGTTGTTCAGATGGAGGATTGCATAGCCTACATCTTTTATTTCTTCTTTTAATCCTTCAGTTTCACGTTTCGTTTTCGTGGCATTGGGTTTGGGGACGGAAAGGAGTCAGGAAGCTTTAGAACACTGCACAGAGGTGCACTTGCTCGTCATTGGTCTTCACTCCCCTGCTCTGTCTGTGTCTCCATCTTGTTCTGATCTTACCTTTGTTTCTCTTGTTAAATCTCTGCCAGTTATGCTTCAGGTAGTCCAGACCAGTGCTTTTGGAGCAGGGACTGTTAGTGCATATGCCTGGATCGTCTGACCTCCTATTTAACCCAAGCTTTTCTGATCTGGCTGTGGAAATAGTTGCTGTGTGCGTGTTGCATTGCACGGTTTTCCCAGGCATTGTCCCGCCTCCCTGGAGGATTTTGCAAAGAATTCTCTTTGTCATTGGCCTCCGCATATGAGGAAGGACTTTGTAGACCAAGAGGGCTGTTTCTTGATGGTTCACTTCCTGCTGAAGTGATTAAATACAGGGGAATGAAGAGCCAAAAGAGAATTTAAAAAACAACAGCAATAAAAACAGAGAAAATTATTCTATTGGTTATAGGGCTAGATCAGCCTAGCTTGAACCTGGGTTCTGGGAATTAGCATAAGTGTGTACCATGCTCAATTGCTTAAAATTGTTTCAAATCTAAAGTGAGGCCATGTCTCTCAGTGTGGATGAAGTGACATAGCACAAGGCACCCACTGTGCCCAGTGCCTAGGAACCTGCATGCTCTCAGTGAAGGTTCTGGTCACGGTGTGCTGGCCACACATGGAGTAGGTGCATGATCATAGCAGCGAACCAGAAGGACCAGGAGAAGGTGGTTGTGGAATGACCGCAGAGATAGAATTGCTGCTATTTTGGGGTAAAGGAACCCAAGGAACATTCTTTAGAAAAAGGCTGCAAAGCCTGACATGGTTGTGTGGGAGCGTGGATGGGGTGAAAACCTGTGCACGGAGAGGGAGCTGTCGAAGACTGCTCCGTGAGGGGGAGCTGCCCATTCCTGCTTTGGCTGAGGTCTGAACCTTGATGGAGCAACGCTTTCTGTTCCAAAGTGCCTGCGGGAGAGTGGGGTGCACCTTCCAGAAGACCTACCTCTCACGGGTCCCAAAGTGGAGTGCCTGGCAGACTCATCCGGGGAACACTTGTCACATGACTAGACTTTTAGTACCTGTTTCCTGGACCTCGGTCAGCAGGTTTTGGCAAGGTCCCAGGAGTCTGTGTAAATTCATCGAGACAAGAGATCCCAGGAAGTCCTGAAATGGAGCCCGAGGAATAGCAGCGGGAAGCCGTGGGACGAAGTCACCCTTGGGAGCGTCACTGTAGCGTTTCACGTTCTGCTAACAGTTCTGCATTAGGGATCGACCCCAGGAAGATCCCTTCACCTTTTTGTGCCTTCCTGGCCTCAGCTTTTCGAAAGAGGAGGCATAAGGACCTCAGACCCACTTTACATAGTTTTTGTCAAGAATTGCATTTAGAAAAAACTAACTGGAAAGCACTTTGCAAGTAGGAATTGCTCTATAAATGCCTTTTTATTTTTTTTTTAATTCATTTTTATTGTTAGACTTATTGGGGTGACATCTGTTAGCAAGGATTACATAGGTTTCAGGCATACAATTCCACAGTGCATTGTCAACTTGATGCATAATAAGTTCACCACCTAATGTATAAATGCCTTTCTAAAGAAATGTACTTTTCTGACACAGCTCTTAATCCCAAATCGTCTTGTTGAGCGCATCAGCCCCAGTTGCCAGGATCAGATGACATGACACCGGGGTGGCCAGAACCCCGAGTTAGAGGCAGTAAGGTACCCATGCGAGGTTGTCCTGTCTCCTTTTATCTGTTCTCCTCGTTCAGAAATGATGCTGATGCTAAGCTCTCACATCCACACTTTTCGTGTCCGGTTTGTTGTGTATTTTTTAATAGGCTACCCCCTCCAGTTTGAGGATTTAATTAGGAAAATCAGTGACTTCTCCCAGTGCTGCCGTGCTGTTGTCCCTCCCTCCCCCAGTCGCTCAGTTAAAGGCTTGCTCCTTCTGTCACGGACACATCCAGGGATCGGTTAGAAGTCTGTAAATTGATGCACACCTGCAGAGCTGGCGAGGACACTGTGAGTGCTGCCTCCTGATGCAGCGTGTATCCTCCTGTCACTCATCCATCCCAGCAGGAGCGCCTGGCAGTGGTCCCCTCCGAGCAGACTGCAGCACAGAGCCCCGACCGCCTCTCTCCACTGCGGAGGCAGACGGAGGCCCATTAATGCAGAGGCTCACGGTTACGTCCGGGCCTTACAGCTTCTAAGCTTCCTTTCCTCCTCAAAAATTGGTGGCGGGATTGTTGAGGTGGTGACAACTGTCAGGTTAGCGGGAAGTGTCCGTGGGAATTCAGAACACATTGCTTTAGGCAGCTGTTACTCCCATGTGTCCTGTCATTTAACAAAAAAACAATGAAGGTGGCAGTATGGGAACCACTGTGGCCTCAGCAAGGGATCTAACTTCCCCAAGCCTCCCCTACCCCATCTTTAATCTTGGGGGGCTAACTGTAATTTTCTCATGTAGGTTCTGTGAGGGTCCATGGAGTGAGCATAGAACATTCTCAGGTCGGGGCTTGGCACATACCATACGTGTTCCCCGTCGCTGAGCTGTGTTACATGGTGATAAAGGCAGGGGTGCCTGTAGAAACAGAACACAAAAGAGGTGAGTGACTGCGGATCTCAGAGGCTGAAGTACAGGTAGCCTGCATTTTCAATATCGTTACACCCGGAAACGGATACATTTAGCCCCTGTGTGTTCACATTTTGTGAGACTTTCTCTTGCATTGTATTTTGCTGCCATGACGGTGTATGCTTACAGTTTTTGGTACAGAAAGAACTACAGAGTGTGAGGGTGCCAAGTGGGTTTTTTACAAGCTGTTTTTTGTAGGACAGTGGGCTTGAAGGTTGGGTTGCTAAGTAGAACTGCATCCACTTTTGAGTTTTGTTGTGCACGAAGTTACTAGACGGCTTTCTGCTCTTAATCGGTGGATGTCTCTCTTGACTGCTGATGACAGGAACGTACTTAGTATCCATCGCTCACTCCGGGAGAGATCCACGGACGTCAGGTGGAATGGGAGGGAAATGAGAAAAACTTAAAGTCGTGTGTTAGCTCCCTTGGAAGCTATAAATCAGAAGGTAAAGCTGCATGATATGTGCACGATTTGTATGGTCCCCAATTTCAGCTGGAGCTCCCCCACCCCAGAGACGTGGTCTCCTTTTGCACTGTTCACAGAGACTGGAGGAAGTGTTAATAGCATCCCGGAGTCCTCGGGCCAGGACGCGCGGAGCCTTTCACACGGCCTCTGAGATGAGCCAGTTCGCCAGCTGCTGTCCTGGGCCGGCCACCTGTTTCCGGGCTCTGAACCGTCCCATTTTAGACACGTTCGGGGCCCACGTTTTATAGCACGCCTTTCCTTCTTCTGTCTTTTAACATTGATATCACTGATACTCCCATTAAAAAAGCAAAAGGAGTCTATTTAATAAAAATGACATCTTGAAATAATACTATCTCACAGTTATGGTTGTCTATTTTTATGTCTTTTTTTCCCTCAACGAAGAGTTTCATCTTGTGATGAAACCCGGCAGTAAAGAGCAGATTGGATAAGCAGGTACTGTGTTTTGTGCAGTGTGTGTGTGTGTGTGTGGGGGGGGGGGATTGAAATCTTAAGTACCCACGGATTGCTTGGTTGTGACCCAGTGGGGGTTGTCCCCGTCTCTGCCTCCATGCAGCTCCCTCCTGCAGACCAGTTAACCGCTCCAGCGGCTTGGAGAGAGCCACCCTCTTCTCTGTCCCCAGGACTGATTGGGACTGAGGAGGGATGGCCTGGCCGTCAGGGTGGCCTCAGAGAGCCTCTTTCTGCCTGCTTGTGAGGTGTGAGGATTGGGTGGGAGAGCGTCAGGGAGGAACTTTCGGGAGCTGAGTAGCTCAGCCACAGGAAGAAGTGCTTGGAGACAGCGTCCATGCCTGGGGCCTGGTTTCCGTCACCTGACCCTGAAGATGACTAGTACTTTTATTTCATCATGTTGGCTATTTACTTCTATTTCACAGCAGTCTGTGAAATACACCTCTTTCGCGTACCACCAACGAAGATAGTCTGTGTATTGCGATGGATACAGTTACCAGATCTGTCCTGATTTCAGCCCGAAACGCGGTGGGGGTTGTGAAACATGGAAGCGATCGTGTTCATGCGCTTCTGAGGGTCAGGAAGTAACGCCCGGAGACCGGAGCTGTGGCTTAACGAGTAGTGAGCCCTCAGTAGTCATGAGCATTCTTTCTCTCTGTCTCCCAGAGGTGGCTTCTTCCTAATCAATCAATCAGTCTTTTATTGAGCACATGATATGCGTCTGGCATTGTTCCGTGTGTCAGTGAACAAAGTTAACATAAACTCTAGTTTTAGGGGAGGCTCCACTCTGCCCTGTGGATATCATAAGGAACTGAACCACCTGAGTCATCAGCAGAATTGTCCCCATGCTCAGCTCTTTCTTTCTTTTTTTTTTTTTTAACCAGAAAGGGCTGCTTTTCTTGGCCAAGTCCTGGGGTTGAATGTGTGTGTCGGCAGCATACCTGCATACAAGATTTGCCCACCTCCTTCTGGTTCCTCCCTGCAGCATTTTCTCTGCACCCTGCACTCTGCCTGGGCGGAGGGCTTCTCCCACCCCCTCACACAGACCGCGCCCTGTCCCGCCTCCCTGCTTCTGCCCAGTGCTTCCTTCTTTCCATCTGGTCCTTCCTGCCCTCGGTCACGAAGGAGCAGCTCCCCGCTGTAACCCCAGGCGCTGCCTCCTTCCTGATGCCTTCCCCAGTCCTTCCATCCGAATGTCATTTATCCACTCCGGCCTTCCCCATGGCACTTTTCTGCTTTTGCTGCTCCGATGGGACTTCCTGAATATAGTACCGTGGGCAGGAACAGACTGCATAAGGCAAACCCAGTTATAAGAATTGCCGGCCAAAGGTACGTCCTGCCTAATGAACGTGAGCACGGCACACTAAATCCTACAGATGTGGATTCTGTACTCTAATCACGTCCGGGCCTTCTGGTTGGGTCATAGGGCGGTGCTGCCCTCAGTGATTTTCATACTTGATTAACAGGAAGCGTGTCCTTAAAGTCTGAATGCTCTGCCCACCCCTTTCCTTTCTGTGTGTGTCTGCTCTGTGTTCCCACGTTTCTGGATCCACTTACACGTGTCAGCCAGAAAGACGGATACTGTCCCAGCATGGGCAGGCGGAGCTGATGCTTCTGCAAGTCGTCCTTTCCACATCTGGGCGTTCGGTTTCCTCCCACGAAGGCTGGGGGATCCAAAGAGCTCCGTGTGGATCGGCCCGTCGCCTCCGCTCTGGCACAGCCTCTCCCTCTCTTCCTGGTTTTCAACACCCAAGTGCAGCTGCGGGGCCCCTCGCCCGCTCTCCACTCGCCAGCACCCACCCCTGAAACTGGGCCCTGCCGCAGTTCTCATTCTCCACCCAGCAGGATCCCCTCAGCCGCCCCCCAGGACGCAAGAGACTGTGAAAAGCTCATGCCAAGAGAAAGGAGGGCACCCCCCCCACCCCCCCCCCAATTTCTGCCTCTAAAGCAGGGCCAGTGGTTTCCACTGCTGTGGGTTTTTTTAAAGTCATTTGATGAACCGTCTCCCCACAGGCCCGAACCAACGTGGGTCGTGCTGACCCAGCCTCCCAGGATCCTTGGCGAGTGCCTGGGTGACAGTATGTTACTGTTTGCTGTGAGACTATGGACTGATTCTTCTACAGGATTTTTAAAAGCTTCCTGTCAGATGGCCGCAGGCTTCCGGCTCCCGTCTACCTCGTTTTGTGGTCAGCTGTCTAACTCGGATGTAATGGCCAAGCTTACAGCTGCATTTTTCACTGCAGTTAAATTGTTACTCGGAATTTGATGTAGTCTCTTTTTTTAAAAGAAGCCACTCCCTCCCTATGTTGTTTAAAAAGGCATAAAGCCAGCTTGTAAAAGCCACAAAATCGCACACACACACACACACACACACACACACACACACACACACACCCATGCACATACACGATTGTATGTGGGTGTACTATGGCTGTCCAGGAAAAAAAAATTCAGCCATAAAGCCCTCTATTTTTCACATGACATGGCTGGATACTTTCCGGACAGCGCGCACGCGTTCGTGCTCGCTCGCTCGCGCTCTCTCTCTCTCTCTCTCTCTCGTTGACAAAAATCAATGCAATATTTTTATACCGGGTTTTCAGCCCAGGAAAGTAAATTGTTAAATGTCCAGTGTTCATGTATTTTAATCAGGAAGGCTTTCTTTTTGATGCTCAAGAGCAAAGTTGCAAATGAGTAGAAAATTCTCCATTTGGTTCCTGCTGTCTGCCTTTTCCGATGCTTTTAGGAAGAGCTTTTATCAATACTGAAAAATCTCAAAGGCGCTGCCTTTTCTGAGTAACAGGCTTCTCCCTGCTCAGCATTGTTGCCTCATAGATGTAATAATTAGGTTGTTCCGATCATCTGACTGCACTGGCCCATGGAGCGTATGTTACACTCACATACGTGTGCACAGCCCCCCACAAAGCCAGGTTGGGCACGTAGACTCCGGTGCAGGCAAACGGAAGTTAGCGAGAGTGGGAGGCGTGCTCGTGATCCGATGTCCACTCTGCGGTGAATCTAGGACTGCAAGACTGGTCTCCTTGCCTTTCCACATACCTCCCAGGGCTCATGTTCGAATCTGCTGGCTAAGACCAGACCGAATGGCTGGGCAATTCCTTCAGGATCACTTTTTCTTCCGTCGTTTGACACTGTTTACCCACTCCTCGCAGTTCTTTGCCTTCCAAACTTCATTTCCTGGGGTGAACTTTTATCTTCTTTAGTAATTAGCTGGTTTTGGTATCGTTTACTATTTGTCTGTTGGTTATGCACTTAACCCAAATCCCCAGGACTCAGAAGCATCTTCAGTGCATCTCCCAGAAGGTGCTCAGTGTTTTTGCTTCTACCCGAATGAAAGCTCAATACATTCAGGAGAGAGCTTCTGAAATCACAGCAAGCAGGTTCAGATATTGGCCCAACTTGGGTGGCTGTCAATCTTGCTGTGGTGGAATAAACAGTGGTAATATTAGAAATCTTTCAACTGAGTCAATAAAAGTGAAAGCAAGGGCCAATGTTTCTTCACTCTTTATCTCTCTTTGACTTTCCAAGCACTTCTTCTTGGAAGAACTGAAGCATATTTAATATTTTAATGCAGTTCACATTCATTGTGTCTCCAGGAAGAAAAGTCCTGTGTGTTGTGGAACAAATATGTTTCTCAGAAAGAATTTGATAAACATTAATTTTTTTCGTTAATGGGTTTCGTTTTAGAGCACCATGAATGTATTTAGCCTTATGTTTAGATTTTCATTTACCTCCAAAGTCACGTGTGCAATCATTAAAGTTGGACACATTCTTCTTTTTGCCATGGAGAAAGTGAAGTCGGAATTGAAGAAAACATTTTAAAGCCTGGGATTTAAAACTATGGGATTGTATTTTTATTGTGGAAATCTAACATGTTGGAATTGGGTTTTAAAAGTTGTATCCGAATACTGTTGCTCCAGGCTAAAGCATTTAGAAAAATTTTAAGTTTTCTCTAAGGGAAAGAGCTCTATTTTTCTTCTTTAATAAGAAATGGAATTAATTGAACCATTAAATGAAATGATTGTACTTTTGATTTGGACAACTTTACAACATACACAGTTTGAAATGATAAAGCACATTTTTGTTTTCTGGGGTAATATTTTTCTTTACAGTGTGCCACCAGTTCTCTCTCCTTCCCACTTTCCCTCCTGTTCTTTTTCCCATTAATGGTGTTTCGTAATAAATACTTGTTTTACACTGTGCCTGGTTTGTACTGTTACCGAGAAAAGCAGAAGGGAGACTGAAATCCAAGACCACTTTTAAGTTAGAAAGCCTTCCTTCTGGATCACACAGGCACGCCACCTCTCTCCGTGCTCATGGGAGACATCACTAATCGATCAGATAGTCTTCCTCGCTGACCCCGGACGCGCCGTCGTGATTCTTCTCACCACTGCTCTTCAAGCGGCCTCTGTTGGTCATGTCAAGATGAAGTTTGTCTGTTGTCTTTGAATGAGAGTATCTGTATCGGAGGTGGTTTTTTTTATGGGTACTATCCCATGCTGGAGGGAAGTTCGGAAGAAATGTTTTATTCTAGGAATTTATATTTCTGGTTTGGAAAGTTATTCCTACACCAGGTAGAACCATAAGCAAAGTGCAAATTAAAGCTCCTGTAATTAAAGGCACACATGATCACTACCTATACAGGAAAAGCCTGAGTTGCTCTGATTTTATCTGAGATTGGACTGTGTGGAACCTCTTTCTCAAGTGTGGTAAATGTGAAAAACCTGTTTTCCTTGGTAAGTTTTGAGCCAGGACCAAGTTGCAGGTTTGCATCAACATTTAAAATCAGTATTTTAGAAATGGAGATCTAGTTTTATATCTATAGATATAGATATATGGCTTGGGAGGTCACTGGCTGCATTTGGTCCAGCTCGGTGTGAACACTGGTTAGAGTTTTGAGTAATTTAAGATCAACAGTTCAGTCCTGTATAATTTAGTGATTCAACACAGTAATAAAGCCTGGAACCTTCTGCTTCTTTGTTTCTTCTCTGCAGGAATTAAGGGCAGATAGGAAGAAAGCAAACATGAATTAATTTGATTTTATGTGCTTAAGCAGACATAATGAGAATCTGTTGGTGTGGCAGAAGTTACCACCAATCTACATAAAAATGAGTAATACTGACATTAAAAGAAAGAGCATTAGTTATGTCGTGGTGATTGCAGACTTAAACCATTTCATGGGCCTTACTTACACAGAAGGGTCTCAAGTCCCCAAATTCGTTGGACATTATCCGGACGCTGGTGTGATGGAGGGAACTGAAATGTGGCCCCATCCATTCCGAGTAAAATTCCCCAGTCCTTCCATTATTTTGCCCTTTCGCTAAAGAACGCCGTATTTTCTCAGAAAGACTGAAAAGGCTTTTCTGTTTCGAAGAGTAGAAATGAAATGGGCTTTCCCACTCCTCTCAATAACCAGGTTTTTTTGATAGCAAGGCTATTTTTGGCTTTATTCCTTGGCCAGTATTGTGACACCTTTTTTGAGCATGTTGGGGCCCACATGCTCAGTGGCACCTCCTTGAGTACAAAATTCAAAGATTACTTCCCAGAATTTCCAAATTTCCCGTTATAGGTGGTCAAACAAATGGTACAATTACATAAGTATTTCTGGGGTGATAAAGGAGCTGTTCCATCAGTTAAGCTGCCCTTTCCAGCTATCTAATAGGAATTTTGGTCAACTCAGGGTTTTAATCTTTAGGACAGTGCAGTTTAAATGTGAAAGGTAGCAATGTGATTTTTAAAAAACCAGCTAGAATTGATAAGATTTGTTAGAAAAATGTAATTGCTAATACGAGGTCGGACAGTTAAGCTCGTGAACTCATTCTAGCAAAAGAGCTACATACCTCATTACTGAGCATCACTATGGTCACCTTCGAAGCACGCCCCTTGGGAAGCTGTGCACTGACACCAGTGCCTAGTCCACCTTTCAAAGCAGTTTTGGAACTCTTTTTCTGGAATGGCCATCAGAGCTGTCATTGTGTCGAAAATCTGACAATTAAGTTCACAAACTTGCCACCGTGCGCTTACGTTGGCAGCACTGTACAAACAACTAGGTAAGGTGTCATAGCCTTGGCAAGGATTTGGGTACGACGACAGCTCTGATGGCCATTCCAGAGAAAGAGTTCCGAAATGGCTTTAAAGGGTGGACTAGGCGCTGGCATCGGTGCACAGCTTCCCAAGGGGAGTATTTCGAGGGTGACCGCAGTGACATTCACCGATGAGGTATTTAGCACTTTTTCTAGGATGAGTTCATGAAATTAATTGACCTTGTATCAACAAATACAAGGAGGCCCATATGTTTATTCATTAGTCTGCAATGAATGTATTTATTTTGTAGACTCAACTCTATAGAGAGACCTCCAGTGTGTCTTCCAAAATGCAAATATTATTTTCATATTCTATTTTCTGACCTTTTGTTGTTGCCATATGATGTTTATATATGATAAACTATCAAGTGAGGTTTTCATCATTAGTAAAGATTAAAGTTTGTTTCAAAATCATCTAGAAAGTTTATTATAAAAATTTGGACTAACATTCAGAGGGTGCCGTACACTTCCTGCTATACCGTTACCCTTCGTTTGTGAGGAGGCCTCTCATGGATTGTTTTATTTTCAATATTTTTCTCTACTCTGATTCATTCTTTTTTCCTCAAAGATGCTCACTAGTAATATTTTTAATTCATCTGAAGGTTTTTGTGCTATGGATCTCATTCTGTTATTATGCATTTTTACTTAATGACATCTTTGAAAGTCTATCCACATTGTTTTATGTACATCTTGTTAATTGCTTGTAATTGCTGTGTAGAATTCCATGCATCCGTTGATCCCATTCCATTTATCCTCACAGTGAAGAAAATATTAGTTGTCTATAATCTGTTGTCTTAAGTACCTCTATATATGTAGATGTGTATGTATCCATCCATTCAGAAATGGGTGTCTTGAAGTTTTGGTGAATTGATGAATTTTGCAAATGTAGTGACTTTGTTTATTAATGAATTTCACCACCGTCTTCTCTTTCACTAGCTAGCATGAGTGTACCATTCTGCACCACCATTGTCTGTATATGGATTCACAGGAGCTTACTGATAATGACTCCTCTTTTAATTCTGCCTTCATCTTGTTGCTAGTGTGGTTAAATGCCATTTTATATCTTTAAACCCTTAGACTTTCCCCTCCTGTCATTTGCTTATTAAATCTGTTTCTGTTTTAAAAATTGAATTTTCCTTTCCAAGTAGTGCCTTACTGCATTTTCTTAGCTATGTTTAGGAAGTTCACCATGGCCTTTGTGTTGGTGGACACCGCCCAGTAGGCAACCTTAAAGCCTGCCCTCCCGCCGTCGTCATATCTAAGTGAGAGTCTTTCCAAGAGGCCAGATGCCAGCAGACAGTCTTCTCGGAGGGGTGAGCTTTGAAAGAGCCAATGAGAGTGAGGTGCCACTTTGAACAATGGGGTGTGCACAGACTGTGTGTGGTGATGAGGGGCTTTGGGTTTGTCAGGTGTATCACTGTGAAGGAGGTGATGCATCCATGAGGCAAGGCCACATGAGGGGGACAGAATAGTTGTGGGACCATAGAGGGCTGTCTCTAGGGAAGATTCTCAAGGACCTGGTGCCCACTTTGCTGTGAAGAAGATTGTTGTGGGTGGTACTAAAGAAGACAGTGAAGAACATCACCTGAGAGATGATTTTGAACAGGGTGGGAAAACTGAAGTGATTAAGATCATGACCAACTGAGGCAGTGACAAGAAGAGAGGCTTTGCTTTTGTGACTTTTGGTGACTATGACTCTGTAAACAAGGTTGTTATTCAGAAATACCATCCTGTGAGTGCCCACAACCATGACCGAGGAAAGCCCTATCTAAGTAAGAGATGTCTGGGCTTCACGCAGCCCAGGGGGTCCAAGCGGTGCTTGTGGGGGTGGTTTTGGTGGGAAATGACATCTTCGGTCATGGAGAGAACTTCTGTGGTCATGGTGGCTTTGGTGGTAGTCGTGGTGGTGGAGCATGGGGTGGTAATAGGCATGGTTGTAATGGATTCGGCAATAATGAAAGCCGCCTTGGAGGTGGTGAGAGCTACAGTGATTTTGGTGGTTATAACAATCGATCTTCAAATCTTGAACCTATGAAAGGAGGCCACTTTGGAGACATTAGCTCTGGTCCCTGCAGAGGTGGAGGCCAGAACTTTGCCCCACCAGGAAACCAAGGGGGCTGTGGCGGTTCCTGCAGCGGAGTAGCTATGGCTGCGGCAGAAGGTTTTAATTCCTGCCAGGAAGCAAAGCTTAGCAGGAGAAGAGTGTGGAGAAGTGGCAGGGAGGCTCCAGGTTACAGCAGATTTGTGAACTCAGCCAAGCACAGTGGTGACGGGGCCCAGCTGCTACAAAGAAGACATGTTTTACTTATGTGTCTGTGCAAAACGCTTGAGGACTGTGTTTGTGACTAATTGTCTAACGGGTTATTTTAGTTACTGTTCTGTGGAAAGTTTTAATGGTGATTTCTTTGCACCCATATTGTTGATTGCTAAATGTAATAGTCTGATCATGGCGCCAAATAAATGTATCTTTTTTAAAACCGTGCTGTGTAAAATTAGTCTATTCTGAATACTTCTTGGTAAATGACCCCAACAGTGTGAAGTTTCAATTTCTGGTGGTGCCAGGTTCCATTTGAAATTTATTTATAACCTGCTTTGGCGCAGAACCCAATGTCGTCAGAAACCTTGATGTAGTTGACTTGACAAGTTACTGTGTTGTGACCTGAAGTTCACCATTAAAAGGGTCACCTAAGCAGAGTCATGGAGTTTATTTGGTTATTAATGATTGTTGACATATCGTATGAAATATATTTGTTTGGTTATTAATGATTGTTGGCACATCCTGTGCAATATATCTAAATTGAATTATGGTATCAGATAAAATTATAGATGGGAATGAAGCTTGTGTCTCATTCATTATCATACACAATCAATAAACAATTTAATATGCTTTTGAAAAACAAAGAGAAGTTCCCCATGAAGTTGTTCTTGCAGCTCCGGGAGCAGACTTTGTGCCTGTCAGGTACTCACCGAGATGCCTCTGTGCGTTTCTTCCTGCCTTTTAAGAATTAGAAGTCTTGATTATGCCCATGTCGTTGTTCTCCACGTCAGCTCCAGCCTCCCTCCCTGCACTGCAGCCCAGGAAACATGAGCCAGTTCTGTTGGGTCACTGCTTTGCTTAAAACATTAATTGGCTTTCCTTGGCCTTTAGGAGAAAGTCCTGAATCTTTGCTGGGTCTCAAAGACACCCCCCTGACCCCAGCCCCCACTCATGATTTCATTACCAACTTCGGTCGTCACCTGTGTTTCAGCCATAGAAGACATCTTCCTGTACCTTTCCCAGGCCTCCCAGGCCTCCTCTGGCCTAGCACGTGGTGGTCCCTCTGTTCTGGTTGCTGCCTCCCTCTGCCTGGATAATATCTACTCTTCAGGTTTCTCCTGTCATCTCTGGGAAAGCAGCCTCCTCCCCCCCCGCAGCCCGCCCTGTCTTCACACTAGGTTAGATTTCTCTTTGTTCTCCATGACAGCCTTTGCTTCTTTCTTTGGAACTCTTTCTGCATTTACAATATTTAATAAACTTTTTGTGTAAAGACAGTGGGTGGGAGCAGAGTCATTGGGCAAACTCCGTGCGTGAGCTCTCTGCCCGCATCTGGGTTTCTCTCTGCTGTATCCCAAGCGTGTAGCTTAGCCCTCGACCCACAGAAGTGCAATTAATTGATCTCTGTTGCCAGAATGATAAACGTGTATGCATATAAAGTACTAATTCCTTGACTTTGGCTTTGTGTCTCATTTTTACTGAACTCTCGTTCATTTGGGTCTTCTTTCAATTCAATAAAATTTCAGTTTATTATGTAAATGTATTTAATTGCAATTTTCTTGTTGATCAAATAAATATACTTAAATACATTCCTCTCTGTTAACACTGTCTACAGGTTTATTTTCAGTAGGGATGCATGTGCCTATTCTTAGCTTAAATGTCATTAGATACATGCTGCTATGTCATGGTTTGTATAATTGTTCCCTTATTTTGAAGCATTAGGCTTTTTTCAATTTCATTTCTTTCTAATGAAACATATTTCTGGATACAAATTAATTTCTTTTTTCCCCAGGTTATTTCTTTGGACTTACTCCTTTTCAACAGCTCTTATTAAAGTCTGCTAGATTGTTTGGAAAGATTGAAGTGGGTTTCATTGCTAAGCAGTACGTACCTATTTACCCAGAGCGCCAACGAAATATTGAGTTTTATAATTTCTTTGTATTTTAATGGCTCTGAAGTATAACTTTAAAGTTGTTTCAATTTGCGTTTCTTTCTCAGCTGGTAAATCTGTGATTTTTTTTTTTCACTAGGATGATTTATGCCCTCAATTTCCTCTATTAAAATAGTCAGCGTGCATCCTTTGATGTCCTCCTAACAAATCTTTCCTTTCTGTCAGTGGCATAAGGGGCAAGTAGTCAGGATCTTATCTTCCAGCTTACTATGTTTTTGGAGTTTTTGGGAGCCTCAGAGGATTTGCTTCTAAGAACATTCTTTGATATCCTTAGGAAATATGCAACAGTATAGAGTCAGCTTTAGAAATACTCCTTTATAAATAATTCTCATTTAAATGTCATTATGGCCCCTTAGCACTGTTAAAACCAAACCCAAACCAGTAACATGTTGGGGTGAGAGATATTCCACTGAAAAGAGGAATTCACGTAATGGAGAGCGTGTTCTGTGGGTTCCATTTTATAAATTTAAAAGTTGTTAATATGGATTTGCATTCCATAGTGTCTCAGCATCATTTAGAATTTGGCTTTGCTTACTGAACCCAAACTGCAAAACTTCACTTAAGCGTGACTCAATTACTCTTTAATGTACAAAAAAAAAAAAAAAGCAAAGAAAAAATCCATAGGAATTTGTCATTACGATGGATTCTCACATGCAGAAGACTGGCAGTCTCTCCCCAAACTTTCATGACTGGCTTTTTTTAAAATTTTTTTTAAATCTTTTGGCTTTTTGTTTGATATACTTGAATAATCTGCATAGTTTTGATATTTAATTCTCCTTATTCTCCTTTTCAGTTGGGAACTAGGATTCGGATTCTTTATTCTCCTTGCGGTTAGGGGTTTCTTCTAGCACAGTTAAATTATGCAGAGCCAAGAATTATTTCAAGAGTGGTTTGATTAAGGGTATTTGGGTTTTGCTGGGAGGCAACAGGACTGCATGGATTTGAAGCAAGTCAGCCTGATGGTTAGGTTTTAAGTTGTTGTTTGCACCATTTAAAAATACTTCTTTTTCTTCCAATTTCTCGTCTGTTGACTGCTTTTGCTCGTGCTGAAAATAGGGTGAAGTTGTGCATGTGAAGAGCTGCACTGGGGAGATGGGCCGGGTGTGCGTGTGTGGGAGCGCTCGCCTGGGGCCGAGGCAGCTGCGTTTCCATGCAGGGGGCACCCTCTCTCAGCCTGTGGGAGCACTAAGGAGCTGGGAGCCATCCCTGGGGATGTGTGACTGGGGTCGTTGCTAAGTTTTCTAGGTTTTGGATTTCTTTCTTTTTCTGGTCTTGCTTTTGTGATCCTCAAGAAGAGATAACCGCTTGTCTGGGCCTTTTTATTTCTATTTATAGCATAGTCATTCCTCAGTACGTCAGCACCCTTGGCTAGGTCTTTGTCACCCTGTTCATTTAGCCCCAAGTGAGTGCACCCCATTATGGTCCTGACCTCGGAGGGGTACTCCCTAGGTTTTCGTGCTTTCACCACTTGCTTCTCCCCAGTGGGAATGTCTGACTTTTCAAAGCCATGTAAACCGAGAGGCATGGCCTTAGTGAAGAGCTTAGCTCTCAGAGATTTGTGCAGATTTGCTAAAACGTTTTCTTTTGTGTCTGTGCTATAACCAAAGGGAAACTTGCCCCCACCTGCTTTTCAGCTGAATCGAGTCTATTTCACAGCAGGACCACAGTGAATAAAGCTCTGTTTTATTTCCCATCCGAATGGAAACCTTCGCTCATGGATTGGCTTTTCTTCTCATGGAAGCGCTTCAGTTCCTACCTGGAGTGGAAGAAGACTCCTGGCAGATGGTCCTGTAATTGGCATCATGATCAGAGGTCAGATGAAGGTCAAGATAAAGATTCTACTGGCCTCTGTCTTTTTGACTCCCATGACCCAGTTTCCCTGTGTTGGAGAGCATCGATTTTACTTGATGTAACATTGCTTTGTGAGTCCATGCTGGCTGTTGGCATAAGATAGAAAGTTCACTGATGTTCTTGGAGACAGGCCTTTTAGTTTAAGTCAAATCAATGCCCTCGGGGCCTTTGGATTTTTGCCTCCTGCTCAATTTTAAAGAAACGTGCTGGGGACTCTCAGCCACATTTGGCAGCTCCTTACCATCTGGTAGTCATCATCGTCTTGCGTTTCTTTCATGCTCTGAAGACAGCAGTGTGGGGGGAGAGCTGCCCATCCCCTGGTTTTCCCACTCCACATATGAGCATCTGAAAGTATTCTTCATTAAGTGAATTAGAACAGTCTTTGTCTTCATGAATAAAGATGTTGTTCTAAAAGGACATTAGTTTTTCCTTTTTAGAGTAAAATATCTGTCTGGTTTCATTAGCTTCGTTTTCTTCCTAGGTTGTTACTAAGGAAGTAAAAGGTTGCCCCTGAAGGGAAGGTGTGAAGGATGTCAGTCAGTTACGGAAAGAGAACTGGCAGGGGTGGGTAAACCTAATGATTCCGGACCTCTTCTTTGAAGATGAGAAGGAAACGAATGTTTCAGGGATGCCCGTGTGTCGTCAGACTTACTGTATATTTGGCTCTCTTAAAATGAGAATCTGTTTAACCCTCAAAATAATTTTTAAGTGGACACAATTTTTTTTTAAACCACCTTAAGAGAAATGTCTCTCTCAGTGATCTTGCATTCCTTCTCTTTGTCAACCACTTTGCCCGGTCTGTGTTTCCTGAATATTCCAGGACATCTCTCCCTTCTCCCCTGTTGGCCTGAGTATGGCAGTGAGGGTAAGGGGTAGGGGGAGTTGTGCTGAAATCTTGATTAATGTGGAAGGATTCATGTTTCTTTAACGCTTTTAGCAAGAGAAGACTTCACGTTGGAAGGTGTTTTTGTTCTGTAAGTAGAGCTGTGCAATATATCTTCTTTGTCATCATCTCATTATTCCTTAGCCTGTTTCTTGAGATCGGTGTGATAAAGTTTGTGAATCCTCCTTCAGAGGCGGTAGTTTGAGCATGTGCTGAGTGAGGCCCTACAGGAAAGTGTTTGCCCCCGTCTCTCCTCCCTCTCCCCCCACTTCTAGTCCCCAAGGTCAGGCAGGAAATGTTTGCGTCTGGTTATTTTTCAGATACTCTATGGAAATAGAAATTAATTTTTCAATAAGAGCAGTAAATATCGGGTATCATTATAGTGCAAAGCATCACATTATGACTTGATTTAAAGTCAAATACTTGACCCAAATAATCTAGGAAATCCCACGTTGTGTCTGGACATTGAAGGAAAAGTTGTCAAGTAAACTACTCAACCGTTGTTATTTCTTAACAGAAAATATACAGAGCACTGTTGTCAGCCGTGCATAGGACTCCGATCCCCCAGCCTAAAGTTCCGTTTGACCTGGGAGAATTTTAACTTACCTTTTAGTCAAGGAGTGGAAGAAGCATCCTCTTCTAAGCCGTTAAATGTTGGCTGTGTATTTTTCTTTGTTGGTATTCGTAAATTGAAGTTTCCATAATGTTCTAGACATATTTTTGGCTTTCTGTAGAGAGCTATAATGTCTAATGAAAATATAGTTTGACTTAGAAATAGGGCAGTGTTGAAAAGTATTTTAGTAACAAGATGATCATAGTTAGAAATTAATTTGGGAAATCCTAATTTTAGTGCCAGGGGGTACCCAAAAGGCCATCTGTTTCGACCTCCTCTGTTTTTTACAAGGGTTTTCTGAAGTAAAGCCCTGGCAGAAATGAGCTGCAAATAAAACCTCAGCTTTCCAATCAAGCTCCTTTTATGTATACCCTAATATGAGAGAGTGAAAAATTTGGGTTACAGATCGAGTTCCATGGATGCTTATTTAATTGTTTCTCTTAAATCTGTTTTGAAAGAAAAGTTCTAAGTATATATTGTTACTATGTTATCGCTATACATGGTCATTATATATTTGTAGTCACTGACTTGTATCAGGCTTTATATATGCCCAAAATGGATATTCAGCAGTGAGGTATGTAGCACTTTTTCTAGGATGAGTTTGTGAAATTAGTTGTCCAACTACATACATACATACATACATACATACATACATACATACATACATGCATATGTAGTCAGTTCCCATAATAGTCCTGTGACATAGCCACTATTCTCCTACCCATTTAAAAAAGAAGCTGAGTTATAGGAATATTAAATACACACACACACACACACACACACACACGCACACGCACACACACGCCCGCACGCGCGCACACACACACGCATACACACAAGGTCGGCAATTAATAGGTTGCCTATTAATAGGGGTCAGTAGTTATTAATAGCTGTGGTTAAATATGGCAAATCCATTTTCATTCTAAATCTCAAGCTTTTAATTACTATTAATGAAAGTTTAGCCCCTAACAGTGCCTCTGAAAGTTTAAAAATGAAAACATTTGGAAAATGTCAAAATAATGGAACTGAAGTCACGGTGAATGATGTGCGTTGCTGTGAATCGTCTTTTCTTGTGTTCTCAGCGGTTCTGCTCCGACCGATCAAGCCTTTGACATGCCTTTGTCCCAGCGATGTGAGGGCTGGAATGCCGTAGAGTTCAGTTCTGGCTGGCTGCTGGCAGGTGCGTTTTCGGGCAAGGTGGCAGCCAGCGCTCTTTGGGTCCCCGCAGCTGTGGAGACGATAGGAGCCCGTGCTGCGGAGGGCTGCCAAGGCAGACTGTCCGCCCCTCATTGTCCCTCAGGAAGTTCCACTTCGCACAAGCCCCCTGCCCTGCAGCGGCTCACAGCAGTGCGTTGCGATGTCAGGCTGAATAATTCGCAGCATTTAGCACTTAAATTGGCTCATTGCAGACAATCCAATTAGAATAAAGTCTATTATCGTTTGGTACCTTGGAATGAAATGGAGTGTTGAAGCGATGGACGTGCCAAGTTGCCTGGCACTTGCTCCGCGTCTGACTTGTCTTCGTCTTGCAGGTTCTTTGCATCTTGATAAAATGACGCCCTGCTTTGGTGTGAGCCATGGATGAGGTCTGGGGACACGCCTTGCTCACGCAAGCTTCCTTCTCATGTGTCTATTTGGAGCTTCCTGTGAGCTCGGCAGACTCCTCTCCAAGTCTCGGTTACGGGCCTTGTCAACGAGCGACATCCAGTTAAGGTTTCTTTTCAGATCGAAGTCAGGAACACAAACGGGTATTGATAAGAGAGGTGGCCACTTCCTGCATCCAGGACATCGTGCAGCTCAGAGATCAGCGAAACAGAAGTTTAAAGTAGGTTGCAGTTTATCGATAGGCTGACCAGATGTTCCCTTTCAAATGGGACAGAAAACAACAGTGCTCTCCCATTTCAGAGAGGACGTCTGGTCAGCCTCGTCTCACTGGGCTACGTTCAAGGTGTCAGCAGGCTGACCATCCGTGCTGTTTGAAACAGGACAGAACCGGTGTTTTCTGTCCCATTTAAAACAGCAGGTCAGGTCAGCCTACTTATAGAACTCTTGTATGTTCCCTCCTACAACTTTGCCAGTAACAAACGACGAGGGTGAAATGGAGTGAAGGGCAGCGTGGTGGAGACTTGATCCAAGAAAGATGCTAAAGAAAAAGTCCTTGCATTGAGCCTAGGATAGAATGATGGTTTCTAGATGTGCTGTTGGCTTTATGAGCAGACATTGTATGCCTGTGGCAAAGTGAGGCACTCACAACTCAGAAAGAAACGAACAGCTATTCCTAACAGATGTCCTAAGGACACAAGACACATTTGGACTCACCAGGCCATATATGAGGAAAAAAATCAATTATTCACTGGAGCTACATATTTTTAATTACCTTAAGATACATCATGGTACTCTGGCAGCGCTACCTGGCTCTTGACCTGGATTTGATATTCAGCTTCATCATTTCCTGGGTGTGTGCCACACCAACTAGAGAGGCACACCAATTAATCTTTCCACGCTTTACCTAAAAATGAGTACAGCATCCCCCTATACAAATAGCAGTGAGGGCAGGCAGTAGGATGTCAGGACCACGTGCATTTAGTAAAGCCCATAAGTGTTGTTTGTCTGTTTATTTCAGCTGGAAGCTCAGACATCACATGGACAAGGAATAGCTTCCTGGCCCCTTTAAGGTTTCAAAAGGCCTGTATTTCACTTAGACACCATGTGTGGATGGGTGGGGGCCAAGAAGTGGGAAATGCCCTCAGCATTCGCTGAATGTGGCAGTGATTTCAACCATCTCTCCACCTCTTTTCTCCTTTTTGTCTAACATACGTTTTATATCGCAGGCCAGCTGATCCTCATTAATTTCCTTTTATACTGTGAGTCAAAAAGGCTGCTCCACACCCTGGGGGAGCCTGGTTCTGCAAAGACCCTCTGCTCCCTCCATAAATGCTGGTCGTGGCTTCTTGAGAGAGTGCAGTGGTTGTGAGTATGAGGCTGGGACATCTCTGCAGTCCGCTCCCACACTGTCGTGGGCGAGTTGGATTTGAACTTGGTTCCCAGAGGTGGATGTGCCCCCAAAAAGTTAGAGCACTGGGGCTGGCAATCCTCGTGATCCCCTGCATTTGAAGTCAGAGACGTGAACTGGAGTAGGCTGGTACCGGCCATGGAAGCCCGGTTTTCCTGCTGCAGAGAGAGTGTGCTTCCTATGTGCTGTCCAGCCGTCATCCGATAATCGCTTGCTTATCTGTTGCTTCTTTCCAGGTTCTGTGTGGAGGGTTGGAGATGCAGATGTGTTTGGTCATGCATGGTCAAACGGGGAGCATGTTTTGGGCTTTTCCAAAATAAAGATATGACAGAAGTAGCAGGATACTTCAAGAATGGCGCAGTAGTTATTCTCCATTTATGGTGCAACAAATAGAAAGCAAATAAAAAGACAGCTAATATCTAGAGATTCATTTGTTGATTGGACCTACTTATTCACTAACATACTGTTCAACTAATTAAACAAGAGGGCCATTAGACTGAGGGGACTCTAATGCCTTGGCAGCATATCTACCAAACCAAAATCTAAGCCTGTAAATGCCTCAAGTTTAAGAAATCAAAACCTGAGGACAACTAGTCACAACCAATCAACTAGGCTTTAAGCTGTAGCCAATCAATAGTCTCCTTACTTTGCTTCCACCTTTTCTCTATAAAAGTTTCTCCCCAGCTTCCGTTGGTGGATTGCTCTAACCTCTTCCGGTTACTATGAGAAAGAAGCATTTTTAAAACAAAAATCCTTCAACACTTGGATAAAAAATTGTTCCCATGCTTGCTCTCCTTCTCCCGGTCCGCTTCAGCACGGCAGCCTGTCCTTCGGGCCGGGGCACGGTTGTCTTCTCTGGGCCCACCCTCCGAGCAGTCACCAGTAGTTACTGGCTATTGATCCTGCTCCTTTCCCATGAGAAGCGGAAACAGTGATCACACGGTGGTGCCAAGATCCCAGGGAATTCTCTCGATTCTCGCCCGTACCAGGAAGGGTTGTGGGTGTGAAACTTGACTGTGCAGCTGCACGGGTATTCTCAGAGGCGTGACGAACTCTACTGTGGAAGAGGGAAGTGACCCCCAGGCGAGGAGAGGGTTTTTTCCCCAGGGAGATAACGCATGCCTGTACTCGTCCCTACATGTCAGTTCTGCAACAGACCCATCCTCACTTGTCCAATGTGCTTTCCAGAGTTTTCCCAACCCTGTGCTTCTGGGAGGGCAGGTGCAGAAATCATCTCTACCCCTCATCATTTGCAAGCTCCCCCAAATGTGTGAATGCCATAGTTTGTGCACAGATGAGGTTTTGCTGAGCATTTTTTAAAAAATTGTTTCAAGATTTTATCTTTAGAGATGCTGTAGGTTCAGAGCAAAACGGAGAGGACAGTATCTGTACTTCCCAAATACCGCCTGTTCCCACTGAACCCCCCTCATTATCAACACCCCCCAGCAGAGGGTACATTTGTTGTGAGTGATGAACCTGCACTGACACGTCATTATCACCCGGAGTCCACAGTTTACATCAGGGTTCACTCTTAGTGTTGCACATTCTGCGGATTTGGACAGATTTATAATGACATATATTCACATTGTCATGTCATACAGAGGAGTTTCACTGCTCTTAAATTTTTTCTGCTCCTTCTACTCATTTCTCCTCCATCCCCCCACCCCCAAGTCCTGGCAACCACTGATTTTGGTCACTGTCTTCATAGTTTTGCCTTTTCCAGAATGTCCTAAGTTGGACTTGGACAGTATACAGACTTTTCAGGTTGGCTTCTTTCATTTAGTGATCGGCATTTAGGGTTCCTCCGTGTCTTTTCATGGCTCGACCATTCATTTCTTTAGTGCTGAGTATTATTCCACTGTCTAAATGGATCACAGTTTAGTTAACCATTTTCCTGCTGAAGGACATCTTAGTTATTTCCAGGTTTTGTCAATGAAGAACAAAGTTGCTGTACAGGTTTTTTGTGTGGACATGTGTTTTCCAGTCCTTGGGGTAAACAGAATCAGTGAGAGTGATAGCTGGATCTTGTGGTAAGAGTACATTGAGTTTCATAAGAAACTGCCAAACTTTCTTCCGAGGTAGCTGGACCGTTTTGCATCCCCAGCAGCAATCATGGCAGTTCCTGGTGCTCCACATCCTTGTCAGCATTTGTTGTTATCAGTGTTTCCGTTTTGGCCATTTTAAGAGGTGTTCTTGCTGAGTGTTTTGATAGAAGTACTCCCTTTTAAGTTAGGCATATTAAGATGAAACATTTTAAGATAGGATGAGGGAGAGACAGGTTAAGGGCACAGACTGTCAGCTGGAAGCTGAATAAGGCCTGAGGATCTAAAGTAAAACACAGTGACAATATTGGATAACGCTGAAAAGATAAGATGGACCTTTTTACGTTTTTGCAGTAAGTGCATGTTAAAAACATTGGTGTGCAATTCATTAAACAATTAGTAAGACTTGAAAAATTGTAATGATGCAGTTTAATAAAGGTTTAATGAATTTTGAACTGATGGTATCTTAGATTTGGGGAAGTGTGATGTTTTCCTTTGGTCTCTCCTGTCATTTGCAGTACCACCACCACCCCAACAAAAACAGTAACCAATCCGTTTTTTCATTGAATACCACAAATCTTGGCTTAGAGTAGGCAACTGTATGTTGCAACAAACCGAGAGGGTCTTACTCTAATAAAGAAATTAAGGAGTGGTTTCTTTTCCCCTCTTTTCTCCTTTATCCTTCCTCTCTCCCTCCCTTCCAGTCAAATCCTTACTGAGAACAGCTTAGGCAAAAAGAATTGGACAGTGTGTTCAATTCGGCCTCAGAAGGGTTTCCTTTTCTCCCGTGATCTCACTCTAACCATTAGGACACTGGTAAGGACAAACATGGGTGACAATAAAAGCGGCTGGAAAGGAAATGACGAAGGAATGTGCAGGTGCGTCAGGTGTTAACGGAGGACCAGAAGCAGCTCTGAGGTGGGAAATGGCGCTCTGGTGTGCAGTTCCCCTTGCTGAGGGCTGTCACCGGGTTCTGCAGGTCAGAACACTGGTTTCCTTCCATGAAGTCCTTCTATAAAGCAAAAAGCAGCGTGTGTGCATTATTGAGCTTAATTATGCCATACCTTAACATTCCTTGTGTCACTTTACTTGAGATTCCACAGCCTCTGTGTGTTTAACATGATAAATTAAGCATTCAGATCTTTTTGGAATTGTATCAAGCATGAATCCGGATTTAGTATAAAAGAAACTATCTAAAATGCCAGTGTTACTGAATGAGACCATGCATTGCAGTTGATTGAACATCCGCAGCCAGGGCTGCTGTGAAGCCACCTCCCAGGTGCCGCGTGCGCCCGGCCTGCCCTTAGGATGCCTTTCCCCACGACAGGCCACGTCTCCTGGGCCAGAGTTAATGCCATCACCCTCTTGGATTCGATGCCGGGGTTCAACTTAATTTTCAAATAATTCTGGAAGGCATTCCTCTCCTGGATCACTCTCCTGAATATTCGTGTAGGAAATTCAGGCCATCATTCAGCACCCATTTCACGAATCTTTGTGCTAAAATGCTGGGCACACGGGGTCGTGCTTTAAGGAGTGCATGGTCAGGCATGGGAGATGGATGAAGCTGGCAACGGGCTGGGGACTCACAGGGTGAGGACTTCGTAGGCACCGAGGTGCACATACCCCGCTCATGGATGAGAGAGAGAGAGAGAGAGAGAGAGAGAGAGTGTGTGTGTGTGTGTGTGTGTGTGTATGTATGTGTAAGAGTGAGATCGAAAGTACTCAAGTGTGAGCCAGGGAGAGATCCATTGATTGATTGTTGTAGGACTCAGGAGGGACCTCCTGTGAACACGCCCAGGGCCTTGCATTTACTCTCTGGGCCGTGCTTTTCTCTGCACCCCCATCTCCCACCCCAAGCTCAGGGTTTACATCCTGCTCCTTCACTCCACATTCTGATCTGTGTTCAAACTTCCCCTTCCCGCAGAAACCTACCAATGAGCCCTGTTAAAATGGTACTGCTGTCACGCTCTATTCTTTTCATTTCTTTTCATTTTCTTCAGAAAAATTACCCCCTAGCCATTGTTCTTTTCTTCCATTAGAATTTAACCTGTTGAACCTTATTGTTTTCCCAGTGCCTAGAATTTAGCAGTAGGCTGACCGGGCGTCTCGTTTTTAGCAGGACAGAAAACAACAGTCCTGTCCCCTTTCAAACAGTGTCCCCTTTCAAATAGTACACCTGGTCAGCCTGGTCTCACTGGGCTACATTCAGGGTGTCAGGAGGCTGACCAGACCGTAAACGGAAGAGGACCATTTTTTTTTTTTTAAATGTTGCATGTAAAATGGTGCATCTGGTCAGTCTATTTAGCAGAAACTGATGAAAATGTATTACATTAATTAATGTCAGCCCTTTAACTATTTGTGTGTATTTCCTCCAGACATCACGGAACTAAGCTCTGTTTTGCAGGTGCATAGGTGGGGCCCCTGAGCTCTGCAATGATAAATAATGGCTTCAGAATAGCATTCACAGTGGATTTAAAAATACATGATAGTTGCTATTCCCGAGGATTTCTTGACTCGCTGAGTGAAGTCATCTGGATTTTCTGAAAAGGAGAGGCCTCTTATTGAAACTATTTCTTTTTTATGTTTCCGTGAGGAGGAATATTCAGACATAGGCTGTACTAGATGATTAATGATCAGGCTATATATGTTACTTGCAATATCCTTTTCAGGCATAAGTGAATACTATGAGATGGGGGTTTGCAACATAGAAAACAAAGTGTTTGATGTCACAATAATTTGAGAGAAAGGCAGTTGAATTTTTAAAAGGGTCATGTTGTTAGGTAATGAATTGGAATGACTTCCTATGTTTTTGCTTTTAAAATGAAACAATAATTTTTTTTTATTATCTAGTAAGGTTCCTCTCACAAATCTGTAGGAGAGGTAGCCACATTATGTCTATTTAATGGATTAGAAAAACTGAGGTTCAGAGGGGAAAGATGACATTCCCGGGTCCCTAAACGGGAGCCCTCCATCCAGGTCCTGGTGGCACAGACCCTGATTTATGTTTTATCATTGTGCCATTATGCTATGAAATGCAGTGGAAGGAATGTGTCAGCTGCCGATTTTATCAATGGGACTGGTCTGTCTTTGAAAATAACTAGTTAAGCGTCCATTTCTATCATACTACTTTGCTATAAGACAGTTTTATAAAAACTGTAAATGTTGTCTCTTTAAGATACCCTGTAGTAGCTCTTATACTACAGGAACTTGGGGGTTTTTTATCATCCTTGGATTTCCTACTTCTTCAGCTTTTTTCTTTCTTTCTTCAAAATTTGTTTTCTCTTGGGCCCACACAAGGCTGCTGGCTATTGTTTGTGTTCTCTCCATCGTGGTCTCGAGGTGGCCTGGACATGGGCCATTCATCCTGCCGTCGGCCAGGGGTCTGTTGGTCGTGAGACCTGGACTTCCAGGTCTCAGGGTCTGCTGCTTCTGGATGGGGCAAGTCCACATTTGGAAACTTCATTCTGTCCTGTCTGTAAGCGGCCTGAGAGGAAGGAAATGGAGACTGTGCAGGCGGAAAAGCAGGTTATTGTTATTAATAGGACGTTATATTAAGAACTGTCATTTTTAGCATATCCTAAATGCCTTCTGGGGAAGAGCCAGAGAAAGACACAGAAACGTCAAGCATCTTCATTAAAAAGCACGTGCTTAATTACAGTTTATTCATCTTATTGAGCATGTCCTGTGTGCCTGGTGCTGTGCTAGGGATGGGCACGTCGTGATAGACAAGGTAGCTGAGGAGCGTCTGACGGGGTAGCCACTGAAGAAGTAGTCCCTTATGCTGGAAGGCGAGATGGAGGATGGAATAAGCATATGGATAGGTGATTTAATGATCTTGGCTAATGATCAGCAGAATTCTGAAGAGGGCCAGATAGTAAATATTTTAGGTTTGAAGAGCCACATACTGCCTGCTGCCACTACTCATTGTTGCCTCTGTAACTCAGAAACAACCGTAAGCAGTCAGTAAGCACATGGGTGCGGCTTTGCTCCAATAAAACTTTGTTCACAGCAACAGGCTGCAGCCTTCCTCTGGCCTGCAGCCTTCCTCTGGGCTGCGGCCTGTCGCTTGACCACCGCCGATCTTGGCTCTTTTCTCTCTGCTCTCTCGGCCTCTGCTGGTGCCCTTTCGCGCTCATAGTTGCCACACTGTGTTTTCAAGATGGCTCCCTCAGCCTCCTACAGCCCAGCCTCACATGGCAGAGGCCAAAACAGGAGCTAAGGAAGGCAGGGAAACAACTTTGTCATCACAGGAAGTCCGGCGGTCATCTCCTCACACCTCACTGCCCCCCGATGCCGGCGTGGCGTGCTGACCCCCAGGGCCGGCTCGGCTCCAGCATGCCACGCTCGGGGCTGAGTACATTGCTGTTCGGTGAAATCAGGGCTCCGTGAGCTAGAGGAAAGGGGAAGGCTTGGGGTTCGGTGCCCGTAGTGTTTCCATGGGAACGGGCTCCTGGCTGCTCTCAGCCCCATCCTCTGACCAGGGGTGTCACATCACCTGGAGGCTTGTTAGAAGTACTTGACCTCACAGCCCACCCAGAGCCGGGAGGCAGAACCTGGCTGCATTTTCACAGGATTTCAGCTGATTTGCAGGGACATGGAAGTCTCAGAAGGGAGTTGGAGGAAGGAGGGTTGGGTGGTTGGTAGCCCCTCCTTGACTCCCGTTCATGAAAGGCCATTATAAATTCCAGTTTTTAATGAATAGTTCACATTAAAATCGTAGTTTGTGGTGTTCAGTGTTCATAGCAGACAACAATTAGAGGACCCATCTCATTGTCCCCCCACCCCAACTCCAGCAAGTCCTAGCCGTTTTCATGGTGTTAATGAGTTGAGTGTAAAACAACAGCAACAGTAACAAAACCCCCAAAGTCTAGGGGAAATGTCAGGTCACCTGCACAGCACGTGCAGGTGACTTGGCATTTCTTGTCTTTATTTCAACACATTCTACCATCATTCATTATGGGCAATGGCATGAGTGCATGTGACTGTCAAGTGTCTAGCTTCTATTTTTGACAACAGGAAACTCCACAGTTAAGCAACCAAATTCCATTTCAAAGTTCTGTGTCTATTTTTTGTTTCGTTCATTTGATCTCTTCCATCAGTAGACACATTCGCTTCCAAAGCACGAAGGTTTGTCTTTCAGATATATTCTGCTCAAAATGCTGAAGACTTTTCCAGGAACTAAAAGCCTAGCTGACAAGAAGTGCGGTGGTTCTGCTTAGCCTGACGATCTCAAGGTCCATCCATTTTGTTGCAAATGGCAGTATTTCATCTTTTCTTACAGCTAGACAGAGAACACCAAGAACCATATGACTTCACTCATATGTGGCATGTAAAACTGAAAGCAACAAAGAAACAAAAAATCCTGGACACAGTCAATAGTTTAGTGGTTACCTGAGGGCAAGGAGCGGAGTGGGTGGAGAGGAGGGAGGGGGAGCCAAGTATATGGTGAGGGACAGAGCACTGACTCTGGGTGGTGAACACGTGAAGCAACACACAGACGAGGCAACACATAGATGAGGCAACACACAGACGAGGCAACACACAGACGAGGCAACACAGATGAGGCAACACACAGATGAGGCGCTGTAGAATTGCACGCCTGGAACCTATGTAATTATTGCTAACCAGTGTCACTCCAACAAGCTTAATGGTTAAAAAAAACCAAGAGAATGTGCTTGGTCTCATGGCCCATCTATAGGTCCTGGTCAACAGGTCTGTGCCTGCAGTCCTCTTCCGAGGATTTGCTACCCATTCTAAGGCAGAGCTCTCCACTGTCCCTTGGAATTTCATTAGTGGGCGTCCTGTCATTCGCCAAATATGGGACAGGCCTATTGAGAGCTGTGCTTGCCAGCTGGACAGGTCTCCGCTTGGCTGTTTGGGGCATGGTTATATCCTGCACTGTTGAAACAGGATGAACTTGGCCATGAATGTGGGCCAGAAGCCCTCTGTCCCATTTATGTGGCTGTACTGGCTGGGTTCTGAGAAGTGCATGATTTCATTTGGGAACTCGCTGTGGTTTGCTGTTAACCTTCTGAGTCTGAAAAATGAGGCCTTTTAAGCACGGCCCATACCGCATGACCCCGGGGCTGTATTTGGTGCGGTTTGTCTGTTAAGACTTAAAATCTCGCTATAGGATTTTCTTGCTTTAGAAAATTGAAGGCTTCTTGAGAGTTGTGTCTTGTCTCTGGTTTAGAAATGGGATTATCTTCTCCTGTTACGGTGGTAACGTTCAGTAGAAAGTAGAGATGAGATTCCCCGGTAAAGATTTCATAATCGTTTGTTGGGTAAAGTTGGACGTTTTGCCCTCTCAAGGTACGGGACACTCTCGCTCAGAGAAGGTGGTGTGTGGGGGACACAGGCTTGGGTGTTTTTTGTTTTGTTTTGTGGGCCACCTATCTGAACCGGAAGGGAAGATTTCCATGCACTTGTGGAGGAAGATAAATTCGTTAGATGATGGATTATCTGCCATCCTTCTTCTGCTATAAGGAATACGAGGCATGAAGTTAAGTGACTGACACACAGTCACTTCATTTGTCAGTGGGAGGGACAGCACAGGGGTGTGTGGCCCATCGCGGCTGCTCAGGTTGCCCACACCAGCTGCCTCCATTGCCCTGAGGCTTCTCGCCTCTTCTTCGGGTCTGGGAACTTACTGGAGAAGCCGTGACAATGTGGCAGTGCTGCGTGCGTCGCCTCCCCTTCCTGCACCGGGCAGCCCCTCCATGAGAGCTCTCGAGACGCCGAGGTTGACTCAGATGTGCTTTAACCACAGCGAGTGGGATGATTTTCCGTCTCAAGTGGATGTAGCATGAAGCCCAATCACATCTGCAAATCGGATTTGTTATTTTGCCTCCCTGCTCATTATTTCTATCCCTCCTTTCTATTGAGAAGATTAAATTATGTGAATTTACTGAACGAAAAATAGTAGCAATGGTCGGACTGCTTGAGGGAGGGGTTTTATTTATCTTTTCAGGATAGGGCCAGGGATTTCCTAGAATAAGAACCGAAGCCTAGAATAAGTTGCTGAAGTTTATGAGCTTTTAAATGATAGGACGTTGTTTGAGAATCTCCATAAAACCAAAACTTTCATATTCCTGTGATAATAACAACTGAGAAGACCGAGGTACTGGTGGATTAATTTTTTTTTTTCATTTTCATTTTACTATTTTAAATGTTTTAGATTTATTTTTGAAATTACAAAAATATTGGCAACAAGGAGGTTGAAAAAGTACTATTGCTTTTCAAACTTGATATGTTTAGATAAATGTATCAACTATATTGGGACAGTCTCCAGTATCGCAGTGGTTCCTAACTGAAGGTGATTTTTGTGTGTCCCCTCCCTGGGACATTTGGCAGGGCCTGGAGACTTTTGTGCTTGTCACAGCAGGGAGAAATGTTGCTGCTGGCATCTAGTGGGCAGAGAGAAGCCAGGGCTGCTGCTAAGCATACAAGGCATAGGGGGATCCCTTGTGTCAATGAATCATGTCGCCCAAAATGTCAATAGCGCTGCTGTGGAAACCCCGGAGTGTTATAACCCAAACCAAATGTCCTGCCTCCGAGCTCTTTGTTATTTAACGTGACATTTAAGACATTACCCAAAGCTTGTTTCAATTGTGTCCACCATTTATCACATGCAAAATGTATTACTTCTTTAAAATAACAAATGTGAGCCTTTTGAGCGAAATTTTGTCCTAGTGGTTGTTCTGTCTTCGGGAATGAAGGCTGAGGTGCTATTTCACATGATGAAATCCTCATTTATTGAAGAATTATGGTTATATTTTTAAAGTATTACATGGCTCTCCAAGATTGAATGTTTCTTGAGCACTATTCTCTTTTAATTCAGTGGTTTTCACAGTGATCCCGTATTTAGTCCTAAGGTTTATTTCCTCGACTGGAAATTCACCATTTCACTATAAAATGAATTGCCCAGTCTGCTTCCATATGGTTTTCATTGTGAGCTTCCTTTGTGAAAAGCTCATTAATTGAACCAAATTGTCCTTTGGATGTGAGGTTTTCATTGTGGATCACTGCCCACTAGGTGATGAATTAAACTGCTACACTTGTGTTAGTTGTGACCTGAGTAACAGAAATGCATTTGAAAGTGAAGCACAGGTTGTTTACCAGACACCCGGTGACACCCCCCTGCAGACTCGGTGCAGACACCCCTGCAGACACTGTCCTTGCGTCCTGTACTGACTGAGGAGAAAGAGCCGTCGGTAGGTTCTTTGCTTTTGACCTTGAACTGCATTCAAGTTTTCATGTCTACAGTTTCAGCTTCTCGATTTTACTTTTTTTATGTGTGCAAGTCATATGGAAACAGACTCATGTATACCAATTTCTACTAAATAAAAGGCATTGAATTATCTGTCAGTAATGAAATCTTGGGTTTTAACGTTATTATCAATGCCCTTTCTTACCCTGGGTGCTTGGATATTAGGTACATACTCAAGGACAGAACAGAGAATGTGCTCTTTTAGTCTTCATGATCAGGCTGACAAATCGCCAGCGAACGGATTCATAGAGAAGTGAAATGGGCTCCCTGCGTTGTTGGGACATATAGCCGTTTACGAGATGTCATGGTGACAGTCCTCTTGACTACATCAGATGTGCGTGTTTTTAGACAGATTTGAATATAGAAGATTTGTATCTATGTAAATTGGGTTTTGTACTTTGCATGGCTTTTTCTTTTCGCGGGTGACTTGGAAAGAAACCTTGACCTAAGGACATCAGAGAATTAGTCTGAAAGAATAGAATGTTGTTGATTTTCTCTGATCATAGCTGTGGTATGTTCTTCCCCTAATCAATCAATCATTCAGTCTCTGTGTCTGTCTGTCTGTCTGTCTGTCTCTCTCCCCCTCCCTCGCCCTGCACTTTCTCCACTACCCCGTGTGGTGAGGAGCTCACAGCACAGAGATGATCACATCAGTTCACTTGGGGGTATAGATCTGGGTTTTTCACATTACATCTTACTTTTTACTTACTAGTAACAACTGTCGGTTAGTGACAGATTCAAGCCGGAAAGGAGAGATATTAGTACTGAAAGCTGTTTGAAAAACTAAAGACCTCCAGACTCTGACAGTCCTGTGGCTGGTGCTGGTGCTCGGTGAGCCAGGCTTCTGCCTGGGCATCCTCTCTGGGTGTTTCCAAGTGAAAACAATCATTGAAGAAATAGTTCTATGGAACCACTGCCAAGGGGACCTGTAAAAGAAGGCAGGGCAGCATTAATTCAGTGCTTGGAAGGGCCCAAAAGCCCGCGTGTGTCAGCTGGCCTCCCTGATTGGGTCTTCAGCAGCCCTGCCTTGTCCTCTTGGTACCTCAAGATTAGGCTGACCAGATGTCCCGTTTTAAACGGGACAGATAATAGCGGTCCTGTCCTATGTCAAACAGTACGTAGGGTCAACCTATTGACACCTTGAATTTAGCCCAGTGAGACTAGGCTGACCCTACGGACCATTTCAAACGCGACAACACCATTGTTTACTTAAAGGTTTAAAACGTTTAAAATGTCCTGGTCAGCCCACTCGGGACATGCCCTGCTGCTTCAAGTGGCAGTGTTGTCACCTCCCTTTTCCTTCTCTGTCCCCTGTGCCTGAGAAGCCCTGCCTCTGGCTCATTCGTATCACCAGTGTCTCTGCCTACAGGTTCCTGCCTTGTTTTGGCTGATTCCAGGTGACCTTGTTGACTTCTTAGTTGCTTCAGAATTAGTTTGTATAGTTCTACCCCAGGAAGGGGAAGCCGGTGGGGGAGAGCTTGTCTCTGCCCATGCCCACCCCCTACTCTACCCCACCCACCCCATGGAGTGAGCACTCAGAATATTTGTTGACGGGAAGAATGCATTTTCACCCCAAGTAATTTAAATCATTGCGATTTTAATGCTGAGAGGAGCAGACACCCATTTCTTGTGGAATTGTGCTTGACGGTATTTGATAGACTGCTGTTCAGCACAAATTGCTTTTCCACTCCATCTTACCCTGCCAGGCGAGAACATGCCCACAGTTGTGAGCTTCCTTCCTTCCTTCCTTCCTTCCTAAGCTGTGACCACGCTGCCCCTACTGCTGCCTCTGGACTCAAGCTAAACTCCCAGGATCTTCTGAAAAGGTGCTGCGTGGGCCAGGCCCCAGCTGGTTGTTGCTCAGTGCATCAACCCCATCTCTGCTTGGAGCTGCCTTTGCACCACCGCTACTCACACTGTGTCCCACTGCCCTCGGCCCAAGGAGTAGGGCACCGAAGTCCATAGAGCACTCTGATTGCGCTGATCCTGGAGCCGAACTGGGAATGGGCTCCAGTCTGTTTACTTTGTGGTAGTTTAAAAAAAATAAAGAGTGCCCCCTCCATCAAAAAAAAAAAATTACCCAGTAGTATCAGTAGATTATTCCAGAGCGTTGATCCTATTGACAGCTTTTGACGTTCAGCCCTTGTGAGTGGTGTGATGGACATCATAACAGGCTCTCACCTTTGTTAACAACGGGCGTTCCTGTCCTTAGCGCCGAAGTCAGACCATTGGGCCTGAAGTTTGTGTAAGAGTTCATTTGAGGCATTACTCATCTGCGTTGTCCTCCTTTCCTCTCAACCAGCAACACCGACTGTACCCTCAAGATGGCAGTTACTCTTGCCTGTATTTTCATTCTTTCACTTCTTTTATTTACTTGCTCATTTATACAGTCATTCATTTATTTGTCTGTCTTTTGAAACGTATTAATTGGGGAAGGTATTTCCCCTGCCAAAATGTTTGCTTTTAAAAAGTGGATGCGATCGGATTTACCCTGTTGGTCAGTTAGCTCGGCGCTCAGGGCCGGCGAGGCAGTATCCGCAGGTGGGGATGGGTCCCCCCCCACACCCCCCCAGGTCGGAGGCCCCCCCACGCCACCCCCCATCCAACCCCTCGCCACCCGCCAACCCCCCACCCAACCCCGCCACCCCCACCCCCTCTCCCACCCCCTCATTCCATTGTGTTTCTGTTGCATAAACACAGGATCCCAAGTAGCGTGATTACTTCTGGCAGCCTCCGGCGTCTCAGCTCGGAGGATGCAGGTTACGGAGTGCTTCCGCTTCCGGGGGGCTGCCGGCCGTGAGCCGCGCACCGGCATTTGGGCCTCGCCCTCGGAGGGGCCCGGTATGGAGACGTCGCATTCTGTCATTTGCTGGGTGCCTTATCGCCGCTGGTCTTCAACACCGTAGTGTCTGAGGGTCTCATTTTAGACTGAGAGATGGGGGCCCAGAGGGGCCGTGGACTTGGCACAGTTGCACAGGGAGAGAAAGGTGGTGGGATTTGGACCCGCAGCCTTGGGCCCCGAAACCTGTAACCACGGAAATCTCGGTCACGTAGTCAGAAACAGTTCACTTGTCTCACCATTTCTCCGATACGTGTTGGCGTTCCCTCGTGGATCTCCAGGGGTAACGGCCGATCCCTTTTCCTTGTCCCCGCGTCTCCTGAGGGGCAGGCGATCCTCAGCCTCAGGAGGAGGCCCATCCTGGCGGACCTGGAGCTGAAGAAGCCAGGGAAGCCCCCGACTTGCTCCTTGAAGCTGAAGTCTTAGAAGGGCTGCGTTGGCCGTCTGCACAGGAAGTCCATTGGCTAAGAGTTGGTGGTCAGACACGCAGCATTGTTTGAGAAAAACATTTTTTCTTTCTTTCTTTTCTTTTTTATTCCTTCACTCAGGGGCCAATATCTGCGGGATCCCAGTCAGAGGTTATAAAAACGTCCATCTGGGCAGGCGTGAGATAGTGGGAACCGGGGGGCCTGGGGGCGGTGGGGGGGGGGGGCTGCGCCCACTGCTCTCCACTATCTTTGCCAGTCTGTGCCACACAAGAGAAGTGGCAGTGACTTCTCTTTGGTTTGGAGAAGACAGGGTGTTCATCCAAGAATTCACGCTCCCTTTCATTTCAAGGTAACCAAGTAGCATTAATAAACCTTGGGGACCAGTCAGAATGTTGCTGGAATACAAGCTTGGACTCTCTGAAGTTAAAATGTCCATCTATGAAGGGAATGACTTTCTCTTTCCTTTTTCTTGGTGGGGGGCAGTTGTACATGGGACTCCATAGACACTCATTAAATATGTTTTGCATAAATTGCAAGCCTTAAGTTTTCTCATCTGTAAAATGGTCATGATAACAGTTCACAGCTCAGGGTTTTGGGGGGAATAAAATGAGATTCTCATAGTCACTTTGTTTATAGCCTCTGGTGAAGCATAAGTGATAACTAATATTTTGGCAGTTGATAGTTTCCAGTCATTGATTAACTGATTCCTGCCATGTCACTCCTTGCTTATGTGGTAGCAATAACCTTTTAGAAAACCATCCTCTAAGATCTTTTCACCTTGACACTGGTGACTGTCACCCATCTTCTGCTCTTTTAGTCATTGTTTTGCTGTGGTGTTTAGAGTGTTTTTCAGACTCTGTATCTCAGCAGTAGCAATGAGATAATCTAATAGATTGTCTCCTCAATGATTCCGGTCTTTTCTCTCCTTGGCATTTATATCAAACATGTAATCAGTAGATCTGCTAGTTTGAAAATAGTCTCCACTGTAGAAATTCACCCCATTAGATATCTGTGCCATCAAGCCCAGGGAAAGCAAATTTTCTCCCTGCAAGTGAGCCACATGGGATCGGGCTGGGGGCACGACGTGCATACTGCACCTGTGTTTTTGTGCCTGAATATTTTATGGACTCAAAGATGCAGTGATAATTACCTCACTTGGTAAGAACAATTAGCTTATTCAATTTAGTGTTTTGATCCTTAGTGGTGGGGTGGAGTGTATCCAAGTTATGTGTCCTAGTTAGAGCAAAAAGAAAGGTGTGAGTCTTAAACACAAGTCTCATCACATTGTTATATATGTTTACATATATATGCATGTATGTATATGTATGAATTAGAATTAGGATCACTGACATAGCTTAGTCTAATCAATGGCAGAATGCCCCTGGAGATGAATGCTTAAGTGATATACAAAGTGGATTATATGTTTATATTTGTTCCGAGACTTAGATTGGCTAATACTGATCTGCCATTCAGAAAATCAGAGTATCTCTTTTAGGCATTGGTGTTTGGAATCCTGTTTATCTGCTACAACAACAGACCAAATCACAGTGGCTAAAAGAATTTCATTCTCATATAGTACTCTGCAGCCAAGCAATTTAATGCTGACATGGTGGCAGGGTCAAGACCCAGGTTCCTTCCATCTTGTTATTCTGCCACCATATGTGCCCTCGGGTCAACTGGAAGGTGTGAGGAGGAAATGGGAGATTTTTCCCATTACCTTTAAGGGCGATACGCTGAGCTGTGTATGCTACGTCCACTCTTGTCATATTGATCAGGATTTACTCACGTATACAGATGTAGCTTCAAGGGAAGCTGGGAAATGTGGTCAGTTGGGTGGCCATTTACCCAGATAAAACTTAAGGGTTCTGTTAAACTCATTTCTTTCATTTGAGTTGACAGAGTCTATACTTGTCTCACCATGAAGAGCTTGTTTGTCCTATTGAGTGCCATGTCCCTGGCGCTCAGATCAATGGTTGGCACATCAGTGCATAGCATGTACTGCTTGAATGAATAAATGAATGAATGACATGGAGCCCATCTCATCTTTGGAACTTTCTGAGTGTGGAAGACCTTTCACACTGCCCCCCACCCCACCCCCATCACTCTTCCTTTTGGTTCCAGGGGTTCACAGAAAGACCACTCCCAGTCCCACACATGTGGCTTTACTTAGTTTGAAGACAAGTGCCAAATACACAGCTCTTCCTATGGACAGCACCCACATTTCTTTTAGCTGCTGCACATTTTCATAAGCTGAGGTCCTTCCCCATGGTTGTCTTTCACCGCCAAACACATCCTAGTTTTGCTCATTTCTCATTTAGAAGTGTGATCTGCAGAGCGGGAAGCAGCTTCTCAGTTTTGCACGTAACAGATGGACAGAGAGCAGTCCGCTTTGTGAGGTTTTGATGGACGCCTTGTCCTCACTCTTGACTGCGGCTTCTTTCTGTGTGGCCCAGACAGGCATGCACACCCACCCACATGTGCTGCTCCACCAGACGTACACGTTAGGGAAACTCCACAGTAAGTGGAAGGGGTGAACCCTCCTGACCCTTCTCTGGCAGCGTGGAGAAGCAGCTCAAGTAGGAGATTCTAGACACACTGAGTAGGGTCAGGGGTGCATGTGGACCACTGTTAGTGTGGTAGTACTAGTATAGGGGTTCACTGTGACCACTCGCTTTGCTGCTGATTCTTCCCTTTCCTACCCTCATTTCCAGGTGCCCTCACCCTTTTTTTAAACGTTTTATTTTCTCTGTGTTAATATTTGTGAGCTGTCTCAAATCCAAGGAGACACTGATTATATGAAGTATATATATATATATATATATATATATATATGTTAAAAAAATACTATTCTTAGCCACCCTCACCTAACCCTTGTTCTGACCTGGACAGGGTTCTAAGCACTTCATTTAGAATATTTAATAACTCTTTGGAGTAGGTACCATTTCCATCCTCTTTAAGAAAATTGAGGTTAAGCAAGGCAAGGAACTTGCTCAAATTTCATATTCAGAAATGAGACTCAGTACCAGGAGGTCTGATGCCAGACCTCATGATCCTGAGAAAATTAAACTCTAGTCACTGTGACTGAAACTCTGCTTTGACCAGGGCAACCCATGGCTGTCATAGTTCAGTGTGAGTTAAATAAGTGCTAAAGCTAAGAAGTAGATACAACAAATCCACCCCCACTGCACCCCCAGCACGCGCTTGGCAACATTAAGACACCTCACTGAGTTGTTTGTCCAGTGCTGCCAACAAGCGCAGGGGCGCAAGTTTGTGAACTTAATTGTCAGATGTTGGACATGACAACAGCTCTGATGACCTTTCCAGAAAAAGAGCTCCAAAATGGCTGTGAAGGGTGGACTAGGCACTGGCGTCGGTACACAGCTTCCCAAGGGGAGTCCTTCAAAGGTGACCATTGTGATATTCAGCAATGAGGTAGGTAGAACTTCTTCTAGGATGAGATCATGAATTGTTCAGCCTCATACGTACACACACCAGTGAAAACAGAACTGAGCTCAATCTGCCGGAGGTACAAGTGAAGGCCAGAGCAGAGAGCTGTGTGTCCATTACAGCGACATGGCTCAAATTCTGCTCTCTCTTTCCCTGATGTGTCTGCTGTGAAGTGGGGATAAGTCACATTCCAGTCCTTCCTGAGGGTCTCAGGGCTCTGGGTTACATCTCAGACCTTTAAGTTCTGGCTGTGGAAACTGCATGTTATTTATAACCAACACGTAAAGTGAAGCACCAGAAGTGATGATAGGGAAGGAACACCTTTGGTAGTTTTATTTCATATAAAAAAAATTGCAAAAAGCATCCCCTTAAAAAAAAACAACAAACAAAAAAAAACAAAAACCCAAACATACCAAAGAATAGGATGTCTGTCTTAGAAACACAACTTGATCCTTGAAGAAGTTCAGGAATGTGTGGCGCACTCAAGAAATTCCTGCTTTTAAGCCTCACGGGTGTATTACAGATCAAGTGAGCAGGCAGGCGGAAGGTTTCTTTTTGGACATCCCTCAGCAGGCTCTGAACTAAAATAGGAAATGTCTTCTCCAAATGGTGCATCAGGGCCCCCTGTCACTGAGCTGAGACACAGAAACCAAAAGAAAGCGCTCAGGACATTTCAGTTACTAGTGTCTTCTCTAAGTCTTACGGGGACCCGAGGCTGTGACAGGCAGCAAGTGGAGAGATTGACTCTGCCCACCAGATGTGGCTTCCTTGACAGTCCCTTGAAGGAAAAATCACTGGTCATTTCCTTTGTCCCTGCGTCCCATCACTGTTGCAGACCGTCTTTTTGAATCCCGACGAAGCTTTGCCAGGCTCGCTGCATTTCTCATTGCGTGGATGTGATTAGCTGGAGTCCCTGTAAATAAACCCAGATTCTGGGCCAGCCCGTCCTTAGATACTGGCTGTCAGACCCAAGGCCTCATGAGCCATCCAAAAATACCCTCATCCTCACTGAGGATTTAAAGCTGCTGGTACGTCCGCTTCCCCCAGCACACGCTTACAAACGTGAACCGACTTGGCTTTGACGGAGGCAGCGGAAGAAATCTGCCTGTGTGCCTTCTCTGTTCTGCTCATGGACGCCTGGCGACTTGGAAGCTTTCTCACAGCTTCCTGCTTATTTTAGCGGCAAGAAACATGCAGCCAGAGTGGTCACAGTTTTAGATTTATAACAGGTGATGGCAGAAGGAGAGCGTTGTCCTCATTGCACTGCTGGTGCCACTTCCAACTGCTAGCTCCGGTGTATTTATTAACATCTTTTGAGTAAAGTCTTAAAATGATCTATTAAGCATAATTTTTTTTACCCTTTCTGACAGATTACTGGTGCTGCCAAGAAGCTTTTAAGCTGTAAATGAAAAGGAAAAGCAATCCTGCATTTGATCTTGGGTTTTTTTCTTTTTATTTTTCCTCCTGCGAATTATCTTAGAATAGAATTTGGCCGTGGGTGCTTTTATTGGAATTTAAAACTATAATGCCACCTTTTCCTTTTGTCTGGCCGTAAGGTTTCCTACTGTTCTAAGACTGTGTTTGAAGTTATCTGTCTTATCTTAGTAAAGGTTTTAAAAATACTCTTCCTTTTAATCTAACTTTCTTTTCTCTGTAGTTAACCAAATCTGAGTGGTTCATTTTAACAAAGCTTTAATATTTTTTTTTCCTGGATGGCCTTTTTCTTTTCTAGTCTTTTTTTCTTTTGTTTTTTTACTTTTTATTCTTATTTTTTCTCTAGATTTGCTTGGATAACCACATGGAATGGGTGTATAAACTTTTTTGGATGGCCATAAACTTTGAAAATGTATTTTAAGAGAGTAATGCGCATCATCTCATTCTGCAAATGAGAGACTTTCTGATCTGGAAAAAGACTTGGGGTGTGCCTCATATATTTCTCTGGAGTTTTATATCAATTGAAATTTATTAGGAATCAAGGTCCGTGTTAGGTGTTCTTGAGGAATCTGTAAGTGCCTGTAGAGAAGGGAAATTGATTCACCATTCGGCACTCTATAAGGAGCATCGTGTTTGAAATGTGTCAGCGCTCTGCTTGTATTAGTTATATTTTCCTAATCACCTTGGAAGGGCCTGCTAACGAAAGCTGTAACTGGTTTTTCATTTAGGGTGTGGTCAGTTGAAATATTTGCTGTTGCTCTGTTGTTTATACAAAACTGAGTTAAAAATGGAATATGGCAATTGTTATTAAAATGGTCAGTTTTTATAGGAGAAACTACAGGTGGACCCTCTGGAGTGAGAAGAGGCGTTCGCGTCGGGTAACGTTTTCATCACTGAATTACCCCGGCGTTAGCCGTTGGTGTCCCAATTTTTGCCTGGCGTGTCTAGAATTTTGTAAGCAGCCTTTAGGTCCGTAGTGATTAATGTACAAACTGCTCCTTTTTCTGTGCGTGGAACCTAGGTTCAGACATCCGTCATAATTACTCGAAATGGCCTGCTGACGTGGACCGTAAATGTGTCACTTCAGTCCTTGTATGGCGACGTTAAGGGAGCTGCGGGGAGAAGCACGCGTTGCTCCAGCTGCAGCATTCACACTTCTCACTGTCACGGGTGTTCTGATGCTGTGCATTAGGCCTACCTGGTAGTCCCCCTTGCAGTGTGTTTAGCAGCGTTGTTTTGTGCAAATTAAGGAGAGTTTTGAAAATAAAACACTGTTTTCTGACGAAGAGCAGCACTCTGTATTTACTCACACTAGGATTGCAAATCTCAGCACAGTAATCTGCCATCGTGTGCCTGGAAGCAGACCTCAGACACGCTCCTTACCTCCAGAAAGTGGAGAAAGAAGATGCTTACGTAGCAAAACTAGTGAATACCTGCAGAGCTCATAAAAAGTCCTAAGTGATGGAGCCTGGAGAAAAAGCCATTGCTTAATAAAATTGCAGTGTTTTCACATACGGCTAAATCTATCATCATAGCAAAATGCCAAGCAAGTACAGAGAAATTGCCTAAGATTTTCAGATTTTCTTTTCTTTCTTTCTTTTTTTTTTTTTTTTTGAGGTGTGGGCATGTGAATGAAGTATGGTGCTGCATTTTGGAGAAAGTAATTCATACTCTGTTTCTGAAACCTTGGGCTTCTGTTTGTATTAACAGTCAATGAAAAGTTTGAGAGATGTGTTTAACTTAATTCTCATGCTGATCCGAGGGTTCAAATAATGCTGACTCTTGTTATTTACGAAATAATGATGTTGGAAATCTAAACAGAAAATTCTAGCCTGCCCTTTTGTAAAGAGATGGTGTTTCTGTAGCTAGTAATGTGCTGCGTACTGACTGTAATGACTTTGGTGGGAGTCCAGCCTCGTTAGATAGAGTGAGAGAGCGAAAGAAAATGCAGGATAACAGATGTCACCCCAATAAGTCTAACAATAAAAATGAATTAAAAAAAAAAAGAAAATGCAGGAGACCTTTTGAATGGAATGGAAGGAAGTCTGGGCTGGGTTCAAGTCTTGTCTTCATCGCTAACTTTTTTTTTAATGGAATGCTTCGTGAATATGTACGTCGTCTAATCTCCATACCATTGCACTGTTGTAGTGTGTGTGCTGTCGAAGTGAGCACGTCACTTGTTTTTTATGTTGTTGCGTTACCTCTGTCCTCTCTACCTTCTTTAAAAGTCATTTTTTTAGGAAAAGAGTGAGTTAATAATCACTTGAGTGACAACTTGGTATGGCACCCATTGCAAAGGTCATGTATGAGTGGATGAAATTTGAGTGATACTGGACTTTAGAATTTTTTCCTCAAAACTGAGAATATTCTGAAAGTAGTTTTGAGATTTATTTTTCAGCTTTACCGGTTGCTCGTTTCTGTTCTCATTGTTTCTGCATCTGATTTGGCACATGCTCATAAATGTTTTAGGATTATTTCCAGCAGGATTATATCTTTTATTCAGGAAGAGACCACATTGGTCGTGTCTTGCTTTTTTGTTTGTTTTGTTTTTTTAATTGAGTCCTATGGATTCAATAGATGCTTATCATATGCTGGTCAAGTGTCTGTGTTCTGGGAAGCAGTGCTGTACTTGAGGATGGATATGTTGACGTTCTGACACCAGCTGTTGGTTCTTCTTGGGCAAATTAGTTGATGGCACTATACATTCTTCATGCACTAAATGTAAAGGAAAAGTCCTGTCTCACAAAATTGTATGGATGAAAGATGATGAATTATGACTCTCCAGGAACCATTGTCCTGTGGTCTCCTAACATGTTTCATCCACATGAAGAGCTTTAGCCCAGTGCCCGAAATGTATGATTTTCATCATTATGACTGTACCAGGGCTTTCTCATAGAGATAAATGGTCAGTCGAGAGGCCACTGATCTGGGGTCATAAAATATAAATTTGTGCTGAATTGACTTGAAATTGGCCAATTAAACATCCCTCCTTGCCTTTTCCCCCCTGCCTTTTAGAGCAATTTTTAAATTGGCCCTCTTGGGCTCTCACTCTGTTGATTTACACTTTGTTTTTAAAGGAATGCTTCCTGTGCTAGCTAACATGTAAAATCATAGATCTTTTTTTTTTTCTTCTGAAAACAATCAGAACACTTTGCATCATGTCAGAAATGAGCCAGAGCTGAGTTGGTGCTGTCCCCTTTATCTGGAGGGGTGCCCTGGCTTCTAACTCAGAGGCCAAATGCTGATGGCTCTTTGTCACCACACATTGGTGATTGTTTTCCAAATAGCAGGAGTAAGAAGTACCTATTATCTTTAAATACCTATTAAATGAGGGAAAATAAATTAGGCCAAGGTCATCAGGGATCTCCCTTGACCTTATTACTATCTGTCCCCTTTGGTCCTTTTGAGTTTGCGGACTTGATTAGCAGAGGTCCATTCAGACCCAGCAAATAGTTATTGTCCACTGTATGCTAAGCCCTGTGCTCGTGCCATTCACATATCTTACGTCTTTCTCACAGCTTGTCTCTGAGATAGGTATTGATGATTATTTTTTTCAAAAATTTTGTAAGAGATGAAGAAATTGAGGCTCAGAGAGGTTTTTGAATTAGCCTCAAATCACATAGCTGTTACCTCGAAGATCTCAGCATTTCACCCAGACCTGGGCAGCTCTTGGTTATTATCATCTCTGCTACACCAGAGAAATTCTGCCCAGAAGCTTAAAACAAAGATATGGTCAGTTTTCATTTTAATGCTGAACGTAATCAAGAATGCATTACATGTCCATTAAATAGCCCTTTTCTAAACTGTTCCAGGATGTAGAAAATATGATTTTTTTTAAAAAAAGGACTTAGAATAAGCTTTTCCCCCCAAACATGGCATGAAATAAAGAGTGAAATCAACTTCATGTAGACCCTTCAGAGTTCCAGAATGTTTTTTGGCTGTAGGAAGAAAGGCAGAGTTTATCATAGGAGTGGGGGCAGGGGCACGCACACAGATTTTGGCCCTGTGGCTGGGGCAGATCTGTTCCCCAGACGCAGAAGGTCGACTTTGCTTTGCAACATAGAATTCTCCAGCTCCGCCGACGGGTCATGGCAAAGTTCAACTAGTTTATGTGTAAGTCATTGTATTTTCATTAAAAATTTTATTCTGGATGTTTAGGCACAAAGCATCCAGATACAGAAAAGTCTCTATGTAAGAAGCCAATACATTCAAAATGATGGTTTGTAGTACAGAGAGAATTGAATTTGAGGGCAGAACATGGGAACTTTGGACCTATCATTTTATGGTTCTGAGCCTGGTTTCCAAAAATGCTGATTTATAAATGCTAGTGAACATGCATTTCACAGTTCTTACCTTGTAGGGTTACAATGCCTGTGCAATACTGAGGAACACCGAGCAATTAATACCTTTTTAAGAGTCGGTTTCATGATGTCATTGATTTACCTCCATCCTCTCATCATGCCCTCAAAGATTTCATTCTCTTGATGAGCTCATTGGAAAATTTCCATGCCTGTCCCTTAGTGTGGGTCTCTGTGAACAAAACATGAGAGGACTTAAGCTGTCAGAGGATTGGATAGCCAGTGTTTAACCGATGAGGTAGAGATCACCCCCAGTCCCAAGTCTGGAGAGTGGAGCCAAGATGCATGTGTTTCAGGGACAGTCTCAGATCTGGGGCTATCTCTCTACTTCCTGTAGTTCACCTACACTGAAAGTAATTGCACTTTTTTCAATTTAATATATATTGAGCCTGGGATACAACGATAAACAAAGTAACCTTATTTCATCAGTTTCTCCATCTCAGCACTACTGATGACTTGTGGGGCTGTGCTGTGCATTGTGAGGGGTTTCATAGCATCCTTGGCCTCTACCCACCAGATGCAGGGAGGATTGCCTCCCGGTTGTGACCATCTTTCTAGACATTGCCAGACGTCTCCTGAGGGACAAAAATCACCCTGGGGTGAGAGCCACTGAGTTTTATGATGTGTGGTTTTCACATATTAGTGTCTGTAATTGGGGTGCTTCTTACAACGCATGACCTCTCGTGATTAGGATTGGCAAGGGCGATTCTTTCTCGTGGGTGGCTGACGTCGTATGGCGGGTGAGCACGGTGCCGCAGTCATCGTCACCATTTCCACCAGCCCCGCTCCCAGCGCTCACGGTCGCCGACTGCACTGCACGTCTGCAGACGACATTAAGGTGGATTTAAGTCCCTCTCAGTTTTCACTTTCAGACGGACTGCATCTCCCTTTTCCAAAGGGCCGACAGCTCTTGCTGCACTGTAATCAAATTGTCTGTGATTTCAAGCCTTTCGAATTCATCAGGGAAGGGTTAGGATAGTTGTCAGATGTGTCTTGCGAAGTATAATGTTGAAACAATTCTTTATTCAAGTTTAATCTACATTCTTTTCCTGTGGAATGTATTATTACTGACGATCGACTGTGTTTTTGATTGTTTGTTTTAGTTGTGTAGTCTAGCATCTATCTGTACGATTTTAGCATTAAAACCTTTTGGAACCCAGACAAGATGGAGTCTTTAGCCAGCTGGCTTTCCCCCCGACCCCTTACTGACATTCCCCATGGTGTCAAAAGCTGTCTTTTGTGACATTCTCCCTGAGGTCTCTGCCTAGGAAGGGCATTCCACTCGGGTCACAGTGAATATCAAGCAAACCTCCAGAGAATGGACATGCTTCTCTTTCCTTTCTTTATGTGATGGTTCTGTGAGACGTGTCTGCAGGGGACAGCAAAGGGGCAGAGCCAAGTTGGTGACTGTTACACACGCTATCAGTACATGTTTTAAGTCTTGGTCGGCAAATTACAAGCAAAGTACCAGAAACATCTTAATGTAGTTGGACATTTTGTGTGTTTTGACAGACATCTGACAAAACATCAGACCCATCTGACATTGAATGTCCTTGAAGGGCAACTTTAAATCGAGGCACATCTGGGAGATTGGCCTGAAGTCACCTGAATCACAAAGGGTTCATCTACAGATTGCTCTGGTCGGCCCTGACTGCACCCTGGAAACGTACACTAGTCTTCTCAACTTGAGTGAACAAGGCTCCCGTATTGTCGAGCACTTAGTGTGTACCAGGGCACTGTCCTTGCTGTCCCTGTCCTGTTGGTGAGAGAAACCGGAGACGTGAAGTGTCTAGCCCAAGGTATCCGACGATCAAGCATCATTGTTGAAATGAGCTCTCCTCTGCTTTGCCAAGTTTTTTGATTGATCGACTCATTCATTCATTCAAGGTGTTTTTACTCTTGTCTCGTCCTTGTATCAAACTATAAGTTGTTATTCAGCATACTGGACTTGTGATGTCGTTACTGAATACTCCAACAGTGCAAAATTAAAACCTCATTTTGCTGACAGGTCCTGAAGGCGCTGCTGGTGATGAGTATTTTGCGTCTTTCTCATCTAATCCCCGAATCAGTGCCACCCTCCCCAGCAGTAAATAAATCACACAGGATAATAAGTTTCTGTGTTTCTGTCTCCCAGATGTGTAATGAAGGCTGTGTGCTCTGAATGTCCCTCCACCATTGGCAGAAGCCGAGACACACAATACATTTTTTAATGTGATGAATAAAAATGTTAATCCCTGCTGCATTTGAGAGGTTTGGAACGGGGGCAGAAAGGGCTTTAATTCAGGGTGCAGAGAAAGATTTAATTTAGAAATGACTTTATCTAAAGTCTTAGGTGGTGATGATGAAGAAGACAGGAGGGGGAGCACCAGGCCCCACATTCCAGACTGTCCTGTGGGACCGTTGCAGAGTGAGTCTGGCTGCTGTCGCAAGTGTCCTCTCTGTGGCATGAATCACGGTGTGCCGAGTTTATTCCCATGGGGATGCCCCCCACCCCCCACCCCCCGGGTAAGCCAAGCCCAGGTGCGTTCCAGTGCCAGGCTGCCTTGGTTTTGTCAGCAAGAGGCCAGAAATACCTGTGCTGGGCAGCTTGTTGGACCAGCGTGCTGTTTCCTCCATGGCAGAGCCGTCAAAGACCTCTGTTTACATCTGACTTTCCGAAAGACCTGGCCAAGCACAGTGAAGCAGTGTGACCCGAGAAGGTTCTTACCTCAGAGTTCCCTGTGGCACTTTCTCCCTTCTAGAACATTCTTACCAAATTATTGCAAAGGAGTGAAAACATAGTGAGCATACGTAGACATGGTGTGGGGAGAAGTGAGGGCTCACGTTCTGCTGGAACCCCTCCTGGGGGAGACTGCTCTGGTGGGGAAGTGGGTTAGAAGTTTCCAGCAGAGATGCATCCCTTTGTAGAGAGATGACCAAAGTGGGCTGGCCAGGACGGCTGTGCTTTTTCTTAGCAGTGGCAATTAGTCCAGCTTCGCTGGGTCAGCGTTTGGGCTTTTGATCCTGGGCTGATCTGCGGGCCTGCAGAAGGAGATAAACTTTGTGCACAGAAGGTCAGTGTTGTGTTTGGCCTATGTAATGAGCATCTGTTCAGAGTACATAGAATGATTAAATACAATCAAAAAAGATTTATGAAATGACCTTACGATGGAATGGGCAGTGGTTGATTTGTATCTGAGGAATTACATGTGTAAAATACGGGGTACAGGGGTGAGTTAATTTCTGCAGTGCTGGTTCTGGTCAGGGCCTGGGCAAGGTGGGAAGGGCAGGTGGGCACGAAGTGCAGAGGGGCTGCGCTGCGCAGGAGTGATGTTAAGGAAACCTTCAGGTTGGGGGTTGCCCAGGTGAGGGTGAGGAAGTGTCCTTTAGACTCATTCAGGAGCACAGGACAGAAAATCTAGGGCAAAGTGGGCTGAAGCAAGACTTGGAATTGATGGACTGAAGTAATTGAAAAGTCTGGGGGTGGTTCTGGGTCTCAGGTTGACTGGGGGTTCTCTGCCATCTTCCTGAGCTGTCTTCCTTTCCAGGTGGGTCCTTTCCTTGTGGTGGTTTCTGGTATCCACAGGTTGAAGATCACCCTGGTGGCTTCCAGTATCAATGGAACAACAAGAATTCCTTTTCCTAACATTGCCCCGCAAAGGTCTGATCTTTATGGGGGTAACTATGCATCCAGAGGGAGGCATGTGTCTCCTTGTTAGGCCTGGACTTCCGCCCGCTGCTTTTCTCAGAGGAGGTCCTGACATTGTGGTTGCCTTTTTCAGAAAGAGTATGGATTGAGGTGACAGTTCCACACGATGAAATCTGCGTGTGTCATCCTGAGGAGAGGAGTCAGTGCTGGCTAAGCAAGGACAGCACCTGTTGTCTAAGGAGTTGGGTAGGAAACTGTGGTCCATCCATCCATCTATCCATCCTTTCAATGAAGAATTATTGGGCACCTGTTTTATCTAGGCATCATTCTGGGTGCTGGGAGTCCAGCAGTGCCCAGAACACCCTAAAATCTCTTTATTCATTGAGCTCATTGCATTGTCAAGCTCTTGTTGGAAGGGTTGGGAATGAGGTATGCTCTCCAAATGTGGAGTGATGGTTGTTATGGATACGATAAAGGGCAGAGGGATTGACCGGTCCTGGAGTGACAAAAATAATTAAGGGAACAGGAGATTGGGCATATTAGAGGAGAGATGTTTGCCCATCTCAGAAGACGAGGTGGATGGTGGGTAGATACCCGGAGTGTTTTAGAAAGCACGGAGGGATTTAGCTTATGTGTATAAAGAGCCTTTGTGTTAATTGGGCGTGAGAGGTCATGTATTTACCTTTGAGAACGCTGCTGTGATACTGTGTTATTTCAGACGCCTTGCCTGCCTTCGAAGAGGCACTGAGTTGATGATCTTAATAGCTTGTTACCACAGTTAATGTCTATGATTACCTTTGTCACAGTGGGAATAAAGCTATGAGGGAAAGAAAAAAACATTTCTTTTTCACTTTCAGTAACAGTGCACTTCTTGCTAACACTCTGGAGAGTCAAAGGCGCTGAACCGAAAAAATAAGGAAAATAATGGTGTGGCTCCTTAGCCCACGATGGTTGGCAACGGGGATGCTCAAGCGGTCCGGCCGAACCCTGCTCTTTGTTTTCTGCCCCAGAGGTTGTTCTTGTGTAGCCTGTGACCTGGTGATTTTAACAACAACAGCAGACATGGGTGTGAGAGGGCGGTTCGTAACTGAGAAAGAAGTGGGATTTAAATGAGTCGGCAAATTAAAGTAGCCCAGCTTTTCTTAGTGATGGCCACAGAATGAGGCTTCGGCAGCCGTTTATTTTTTGAGCGGCCCCAGCCTGCAGGAGAGGACGTGATACAGGCTGTCGGGTTAAGGATAGCCTCTGCAGAACCGTACGTGGAGGAGACTCAGGGTCTGGGCATTGAAGGGGTGAACCCACAATCCAGGGGAGGCTTTGTGTAGCATTGTCCATGTGGTACTTGCCTCACAAGGGCCTACCTAATGCGCCTCACCTTGTGGCCAGCTCGCCCTGCTTGGGAACCAATGCTGTCCTAATTTTACATTGTGAGGAGTTGGTGACAGGGAGAGGTTAAGGGCCGAGTTCTCAGAGTTGGCAGATCGAGCGCTTTGTAAAGCATGGAGGGATTTAGCTTATGTATAAAGAGCCTCTATAACAGCACAAGCTAGCGAGACCCAGGGTGCTTCCCCATCCCAAGCCTTTGGTTTTGATCCACGGCTGCAGCTGCCTCAGTCATCTGGTCAACCTTGGAAAGGCGGTCAGGACCCTGTCTGCAAGATTCCCGGAATGGTTTGCAATGAACAGGAAGATAAAGTCTTAAACGACTTCGCCTGGATTATGAAGTTCTTTCTGAACCTGCTCCTACAGGTGGCCCTTACCGTCCTCCTGAATTGTGCTGTTCTGCCTGACGCCCCTTTTGCTCCTGCCCCTCCCATCTTTGGATCGCCACCGGCTTGTTTCCTGTTGTGCCTCTGTCCTGAAAATTATGCCTCTTGTACTTCCCTGTTGCTTGATGGGAGGAACTTCTGAAGTTCCTGTCTTGCAGATGTTGTATATTGTTATTTTCTTTCACAGAGTCAGTATTCAATGAAGTGAATGCTGAAAGAAAAAGTGTTAAGTGGTAGGTTTAAGCGGACTGGTAATTTTGGGTATTTCTTTTCAGATTTAAGCTGCAAGAAGAACTTTAGAAGCAGCAATGATGTCGTAAATGGTTTTTATTAACATTAACAAAAAGTCATTGACTGTGTTTTTATTTATATGGTTGTGTTAGGGACAGATCACATTTGCTTTCTTGCACCTCTAGTATGGTAATCCCCACCCCATTAGCTGTAGTTTCCCAATCAGTGGTCTCAGTTACCTGTGGTCAACTGTGGTTGGAAAATATTAAATGGAAAATTCCAGAAATAAACAATTTATAATGTTTAAATTATTCATTGTTCTTAGTAGCATGATAAAAATCTTGTGCTGTTTGTCTGTCCCACCCGGGTGATGTGCATCATCTCTTTGTCCGGGGGATCCCTACTGGATATGCTCCTGGCCCGCCAGTCACATGGTAGCTGGCTCGGTTAGCAGGCCTGCTGTCACAGTATCGCATGCTTGTGTTCAAGAAACCGTTATTTCACTTGATCATGGCCCCAAAGCACAAGGTTGGTGGTGCTGGCAATTCGCATGTGCCAAAGAGGAGCCTTAAAGTGCTTCCTTTCAAGTGAAAGAAAAGTTCTCGACTTAACAAGAATATCATATGTTGCGGATGTCGAGGTCTATGGTAAGACCAAGTCTTCCATCCATAAAATTATCTAATTTATAATTAAACTTTATCATAGGTGTGTATGTATGGAAAAGCAACATCGTGTATATTGGCTTCTGTCCTACCTGACGGAGTTGCGGGCACCCCCCTGGAGATCTTGGGACACGTGCCTTGCTCACAAGGGGAGACTGCTGCAGTCGGATGAAAACATCTTCATTAACCTGGGAAGTCTTGATTCTTCCCTGATGTGGCTGATTCAGCCCTCGTGATTGTTTTACCACATTTTTGCCTGCTACGGGAAATGTGGAATTGGGTATTTTTAGGTCCTTAGGTTTAAATTATTGATAGGAGGAGTCAGAACTGGAAAGAGAGCGCAGGTGCTGCACGGCATGCTATACGCACAAACTTTCTCATATTACAGAAGGCAGCAGCGTGCTGGGGTGAATCATGGAGGCTTTGCAACAATCCTTTATCCTGTGTTGTGAGCCAATCCTTTCTGTGTGACTGATCCCAGGAGTTTCCAAGCCCTGCCATCGTTCCTCTCCAGGTCACTGTCTTTGTAGAACTTGCATCGAGGGAGCTTGGAACTGGATAAAAATACCATTCTTCTAAGTAGTGTAAGTGGCTGTCCCTTAGCTCTTAGAGACAGTCATTATCAGATGTGATAATGCATACCCACGCAGAAAGTAGGAATGCTTCGGTCTTTTCAGCTCCTTCTCATCTCGTCTTTTCTATCAGAAAAGAGCCTTCTCGCCTCCCAGTCGAGCTCTTTCTCCTAGTTACTAGAATTGGAAGTGGCAATCACTTCTATCTAATCTAGTCTGCCCCGTGTTTTCTGTGAGGTCTCCTCTATGACTGTACAGCAAGTGTGATGTCCTCTCTATTGGTCTCCTTAAACTATAGCTTTTGGCGCTCTTGGTTTCATACTAATTCTAACTTTTCAAAATTTTCCCGGAACTCTTGCTTCTTGGACCTACGAGTATGTGGACTTTGTCTTTGTGCCATTTTGGAAGTCTATCCTTTCCTTTAGTGCTTACCTATCACATCACGGCTGCCTATTTTCCTTAGGCAGCCCTTTCAGAAACATTCTTCATCTTTAGATGGTGGTGGGAATTCTTGATGTGTTTACGTCTGGATCACGTAGCAGCAGGACGCCTCCCAGTATGCATGAGGGCTGTCTGGAAAGGGTCCAGTGTAATATGAAAACTAGAGGCCTTTCTAGCTAGATGTGTTTTTCCGGACAGCCCTCGTATGCTGTCCTTGGTCTTCCTGAGGGCTGAGGACTCAGCCTACAGAACATGCTTGCAGGAGACCATGCAAGGGAGCTCACTAAACACTGGCTGTTTACGTTTACTGAGTGCCGAAGGCACGTGCTCTGTTGCTCATGGAGTTGTTTGTTTCTGTGGAGTCCTCTTTGACTGGTTTTAACAAATAACTCAAACCCAAGTTAAAAAAAAATGGTAGAACCAGAACGGCCCTATTCCTCAGACCCGAGAAGGGCAGGCAGGTCATTCTGAGGTGGTTTAGGAAAGACTGCAGCCCAGAGCTCCAGGCAACCACCATAGACTTCAGAGCATCCCCTGGGCCACCTGCCTTGTCAGCCAGGAGTTGGAAGTCCTGGAGGACAGTCTTGTTTTGAGTGGGGAAGGAGAATTCTTGGCAGTTTTGTGACCTGGGAGTGACAGGCCATCATTTTAACCACATCAAGGCTCTGAGAAAAGGGCCAAACCTTTGTCACTCATTAAATTTGTGTTGCTCTTGGACTTCCTCGAAGGATCCATTTGGGGGCCCCTTGGGGGCTCACTGTGTATACCACCTCCATGGGCAACCTCGTCAGGGCTTAAATTACCATCTCCTCCAGAGACACTCTCAGATGAGCGTAGCCCAGTGAGACCAGGCTGAGCAGATGTCCTGTTTGCAATGCAACAGTACTGTTGTTGCTTTCTGTCTAACACAGGACATTCTAGGAGAGGCAAAACTATTAGAGACAGTGAAACTATTAAAGACAGTGAAAAGACAGTGAAAAGATAGGACAGGGCTGGCTGGGGTTGGTGGTTGGGGAATGGATGAATAGTTAGAGCACAGAGAAGTTTTATCACAGTCAAAATACTCTGTACGAGGGCTGTCCAGAAAGTATCCAACCATGTAATATGGAAAATAGAGACATGTGTGGCTGGGTTTTTCCGGATAGCCCTCATGTGCTGTTGTAATGATGGCTAGCTGTTATTACACATTGGTCCAAACCATAGAATACACAACAGCAAGCGTGAACCCTGAGGTAAACTGGATTTGGGTGATAATGATGCGTCAGTGGGGGTCCCTCACCTGTAACAAATTTACCTCTCCGGTGTGGGAGGTTGGCACTGGGCGGGGGTGTCTCTGCGTGTGTGGGGACAGGATATACGGGAAATCTCTGTTCCTTCCTCTCAGTTGTGCTGGGGACCTAAAACTGCTCTAAAACCACCACCACCGTCACCCTCTCCCCCACTGAAACAAAACTGGTCAGCACCTCCCATCTCATCGTCCCTATAGGAAAGAGAACACCTCAGGGTGCCCAGCAGCACTGCTCAGGACCTGCCTAAGGTCTCCCCGGGAAATGTATGGTGAGGTTGCGATGGCAGTCAAGCCGTGGAATAAGCAAGGTCATTGTTCACATTCTGTGGGACAGGGGACATTCTCCCCTCAGACTGGGGCTCCTCCCCACCCCTGCTCTTCTAATTAATATCATTTCTGGCTCCAGGGCTCACTGCTGAGCTTTCTCCTCCAACTAGGACTTTGGAGATTCACCTTATACTTTTTGTAACTCATCACAGTCAACTGCACTCAGTGAGCGTGAGGGGAAAGGAGACAAAGGCCCTTCCCCATGCACAGTGCGTGTAGTCCCACCGACCAGTTCACTCTAAAGCCCATATATTCCAGAGAAAAGGGGTGCTCCAGGACTCTGCTGTTCCCAGATACTGCGGCCTGCTTACGTAGTGACTTTCTCACACGAGTCTGACTTTGGTTTCGCCTACTTCTTACACAAGGCCAAGTGGAAGCCAACTTGTGCTTAGTGCTCCCTGGACAGAAAGTGATGGGTTGGGTCACTGGGCAAAGCCATGCTTGTAGAGCTTTGCTCTGTACTGAAGTACACAGTAGTGCCCTGCACAGATTCCTGCGAGAGCTGGTTCTTACAATCCTGAAAACTGGCCCAGCCTGGGCCGGCCAGATTGAAGAGGGGAGACTGGACTCAGAGAGGCGAGGGGCAGAATTTAAGGCGATGGTCTTTCAGTTACTGACAGTTATAAGGTATTTCCCTTTATCCTTTACGAAATCCCAGGCTGTTTCCATATTTCTTTCCTGAGCTAAATTATAGCAGAGGTCTGTTGGAAATATCTTGAGGTGAAATGATGGGAATTCTGCAGCATAAAGTAGAAGGATCAGGAGATGTACAGGAGATAACACCTCAATGAGATGGGGGATGGAGGGCGTAACAAATCAGATGAAAGAGGAGACTCCTGGAGAGAAATCAGTTCATGTGTTGGAGTTTGATCGAACAACACCAACATATTCTGGGAAACGTCTAATAATGGTCTGATAGAATCAACTTGTGATACACTATCATAATCACGGCATTATTTCAATTTAATGACCATACATAATGACATTTCCCAGCAATTAATCTAACATTAACCTCCACCTTATTTCTTGCAGAAAAACTATGGTTTAGGTTGAAAACATGATGGATAAGAATTACTGACTGCTCTAGATCTGTGTACTTACTATATATCATATCCTTGAAATTTATTTTTTTTCTACTTCAGGCTTTTTCAAACCTTCATCTCCTTTATTATTTGTGACCCAGTAGGATGTTAGATGTTTTTAACTGGAAAATGTTAATGACCTTTTTTTTTGTAATGAGAAGTAAATGTTTAGTATAAATTGAATTTTAATGCTTTTATTGTCCCAGAGGAAGATAAAAACCATCAGCTAATGACAGTTTTAATTCTCAAATTGTTTTTAATTTTGCAATTATATTTATAACCTATCACACTATGCTGTTTCATTTTGAACTTAGGAAAAATTTATGACCATCTCCATAAATGTCTGTGAATTCGCTTCTGGGACTAAAATGGCCCAAAAATACAACTGTGACTTAAATATATTTACGTGTATGTTTAGAATCGGAGTGGCATAGCTGTGTGCCTAGAAATCTGCCCACTCAGTTATAACTAAATGTCAAATTTTCCTATCATTTCCCATTATTAAGGGTATCCTTGTCTTAAATTTACTTTGGCAGGCGAATGTACGTGGTGATTATCAAATTATGGTACTCTGGGGAGTTAAAGATTTATGTTTCAGTTCCACTGAAATACTAGCCTTCCTGGGCACACATATCTATGTGTATGTACAAATGTACTTGAGAAGGTTCTCCTTTAACAAGAGATGATTTTAAAAGCATCTGAAATAAAATGATGTTTTGTTTCATATCACTGGGGAGTGTCACAGAATTCTTATTCTGTTTGTCATTCCTAAAATAGATGACCCAACATAATATGTTATGCTCATTAAAAAACAGAAGTTCAGTTTCAGAGATGGAATTGGCGAGTTCATTACTTCTGTGAAAAGGAACAAATACCAACTCCCTTGTTTTAACCTGAAAATGTAAGAGCATGTCAACTAATGAAAGGCATTTATTAAAAGATGGAATTTTCTGTGCTGGAGTTATATTGTGTGTCTTTATTGCCAATAGACATGTGATTCGCAACGTCTAAACAGTGCCAGGAGAATTATTTTTAATTTTTGTTTCCTTAATTATTTATATTGCATATGTCACCATAACACCCAGCCTTCATACGCACACACACACACACGCTCACTGCATACTCACACGTTTGTTCTGCAGGGAAAGAAAGTAATGGAAGAAGAATGATTACTGATGCCACTGTTGAGTCCGCATTGCAAAATCGTCTCAGAACCTTCTTACTGAAAGTCTTGGTCAGACTTAACTATCATTACCGCTAAGTGTCACTATTCATTGATAAAATTATCAGTGGGGATCTAGTAGTTCACAGTCTGGTCAGTTTGCAGAGATCTAGGAAGTCTGATCATTTACTAATCCCTATTCTAAAAATTAATTCAACATTCAACTCAGTCGATGCACCAGAAGCTAAATCAAGAGGTTGAGGGTAGAGAAATTGAAATCTAATAACCTAAGGAAGATGAAGCGAAGTGGATTGTTACTGATACGTTAGAATGATAGAATATTCTAAAACTTCAGTATCCATATGTTGAGATTTTCTTCTTAGCAATGCAAGAGTGTAATAGCCTACCTTTATTTTTTTGAACTTAGGAAAAATTTATGACCATCTCCATAAATGTCTGTGAATTCGCTTCTGGGACTATTTCCGGATCTGGTGACATTTCTGATTGGACTGCTTGTGTCACACTCAGGAGAGGTTTTCAGTCATTGGCTATGTCCTAACTTTGAGGAGGAACAGTACCCCAGTGTGTCTGCCACTCCTTTTAAGCATTTGTTAATGAAATTGCTGTGTGTCATACCCATTCCTATGATTCGCTTTTTTTAACTCTATTGACTTGTTGAAGGTACATGGGACATTGGGTTGAGAACTTGTTAGCATTTCACATTAATATTAATGTGGAGTGTCTCTCCATTGTGTCACTAAATCACTACAAATAACAACTGGTACTATAGATGTGTGTTGCTTGTCTGTAAATATCACCTGAAACAAAGAGCAAATAGAGCCGTGTATGTTTAACAGGGAAGAGCTGAGAATTAATGCTAAATTAAAATATTGTCTCACAGATTAGGAGAGGCATACTCACAGCCAGTCTCCGATGCCTTCCTCTTTACTGTGAACACTGAATAATAATTATTCTATGAAGGGAGTGCATTGTAAATATTTATAGACAAATGCAAAACAGAGAATAAATTATTTTGAAATATTTTAAAATCCAGTTTTTATATACTTTTGAGGAAAAGTTATTCATGATGATCAGTATTTCTCACATGCCAACTGCCCGGCTCCTCTGGCCATGCAGCTGCAGGTGGATGATGCACTGTGCCGTGTAGTGCGCTCCCCAAATTTATTGACTGGGATGCGGCATTTTTATGGAGAGCGTGCAGACGTGCAATCACTAAACACTGGGACTTCTGGTGTAGGCAGTGACCACTTCTTTCCCATCCCTGGGATCAATGAGGACATCATTAGGCTTGCAACACAATGACTTGTATCTTCCCTTCGTGCAGTTTGTCCTCTGTAGGTGTCATTCTGTAGTTTCTCTTGGAGAAAGTGGAAGGAATTCATTCCACCGCTTGGGGTGAGGGGTCAGAAGAATTTTATCTTGCCTCTTGCAGGCAGTTTTTGTGTTTTTCTTTTGCACCTGTTAGTGAAGAGCCCCTAATTTCATGCAGTTTTGTTGTCATTGACTTTCAGCCCCCCGGTTTTGCACTGTTGAATAGAGGCATCTGAAAGCCTCAGGAAGGGTCTTTGGGCTGAAACAGTGGCACTTAGGTGGTGAGGTGACTCCTTGCATAGTCCGAAAGCAGGTGTCTGTAGCCCATCCATAGTCTGTGACTCTTGTGCTTTGCTCTCCTTAGCTGGTTTGGAGGATTTGCCTCAATGAGATGTATGCGTTTTGCTGGTTCTATGGGATACACTTTCCCAAGTGAACCCCCATAGACCTTACTATTATTCTATCTATGCATGTCGTTGGGCTGGCTACAAATATTCAAGGAATTTTCTTTTTTTTTTTTTTTTTTTTTTTTTTATGTGGGTAGCTCCCTGGCTGGGAATCAAACCCAGGCCTCAGCACTGACAGCACCAAAGCCTTAAGGCACTACACCATCAGGGAACTCCCAAGGAATTTTCTTAAATTGGGTGAAATAGGAATATAGTGATGTTGCCTGTGTTGAAGGGCAGACGGGAGTCAAGCGTTCTTAATGCTGCCTCTCCTGGGAAGCCATCTTTGATTCCTTAGTTTAAACTACTCATGCTCTTCTGTGTGCTTCCCTAATTACGGATTTTTCATTTGTTGTTGTTGTTGTTGTTGTTGTTGTTGTTTTAATGAGCCTGCCTTGCGTAAGTTGCCTTTATGATTGTCTGCCTCCTGGATGGCAGAGTCTTCAGAGACAGGAACTGAGTCGTATTTGTCTTCTCTTGCTCTGCAGAACACGGGCTGTGCTTCGTAGTTACTTGTTAAATTGGAGATAATTAACCTTCCTGGACTAAAGACCCTCTGAACCCTCATGACATCAGACAAGGACCATTGGGTGGAGAGAATGCTAACCCACATAAACTTTCTTTAGGCAAAGACAGGAATTTATATGAGGGGTACAGACATGTTTCTGAGACCCAAGGCTACATCCAACCAGGACTCAGGGCGTGAAAGGGACCATTTATCAGAAAGTTCCCCCTGCCTCACTGTCTGTCTGTCTGTCTTGGACTGATGGTGCTGCTGGGCCATGATCTCAGCATCTGTTGTCTGGTCTCTGTAGATCTTTTTCTCTTCCTGGACCAGTAGAGTTCAGAATGATCTTGCTTTTTATACTTTTAGATTATTTATACATTCTGTTCATTTCACATCTACTGGGGCTGAGCCCTGCTCAGCTCCCCAACTTTCTGTGCTGTGCTGCTCCTGGAATGCCTCTCCCTCATCTTTATGTACCCAGTGGGGCTCAGCTTCAGTGTCACCTCCTCAAGAGGCCCCACGTTTTACCAAATCCCCCGATGGTCGTACTTCACCTGCAGCTATTTTCAGTTATTTCACACTCTTTTTTTTCACCGGTGAAGTTGTACGCATTGGTTCCTGTTTGCTTGTTAATGCCTTTCTCTCCCCCTGGAATGCAGGCTCCTGAAGGTTTAGGCTGTATTTTCTTTGCTCCCCTTGGGTCCCAGTGCTTGGTACCTAGTCGGAACCCCATAAATATCTTTTAACATGTGGCTGTCCGTCTGTCTGACATCTAGAGGTGTGACATAGCCGCCTTTTGAACAACTGAAATTGAACCTTGAGTTAAGCCATGTGGATCGGGGTGACAGATTTCCCTGTTTGTTTAGCCAGCTGCCCTGCCATGAACATAGCACTCCATAATGTGCATTATGTAATCATTTAGCTTGTGGGGTTGTTTTTCCGCATCATTTGGTCATGTCATAAACACAGATTATGAAGTCAACTCCAGAGACTTGAGTCTAAGTGAAACAGAGAAATAGCCTGTGTCTCAGAAACCGGAAATGTAAGAAGCTCTTCGCTTGACAGCCAACGAGAGTCACTGCTTTTGCTTCCTAAATATGATGAGCGAGGTAGGCAGGTTTTCCCACTTTGCTTTTGGATCACAGGACAGGTTGGGTTTTGGCCTTACCTTCTGGTAGTAAGAAATTACAGCTTGATGGGGGGACTTGGGGAGGATTCCACACCCCTGTGTTCTGACTAGTGCACACGATACTTGGTCATTCCAGCTTCTAAAATTCCTACAATTAAGGTTGCTAATGGTGGGTATAAAAGCTTGCACACTGGAGACTGGGTCTAAATGCAACCCAAATGCACTTGTTAGCTCTACCAGCATTCCTCAGAGATATGTGGGTTCAGTCCCAGAGCACCACAATCAAGTGAGTTGCAGTCTTTTTGGTGGTGGAGGGCCTTGTCTTCAATATGTAAAAAATGCAGTGTCTGTGCAGCCAAGCACAGGGAAACAAGGTCTGCCTGTATTATCTTGGTCAAGTTATTTAATCCGTCAGCCTCCATTTTTTATTTGTAGAATAGGGCTAACAACTGTATTGTCCAAGCAGGGATCTAGTAAGGATTCATGAAGATGATACGTGTCCTCAACACAAAGCCAAACAGACAGTTAAGTATTGTAGAAACTTTGCCATCATCTTTGTCATCTTAATCGCTCCAGGAGACCCTTGAAGGTGGTGATGTTACCTGGAAGGAGGCCAGGAAGGGGGAAAGGTAAAATGTATACAGGTAAACATTACCCTGAGCAAGATAAACATCTTTAAACATATATTTGTTTATTATTTATTGCTTTGAATTTCGCATTGAAGTTTAACACAGTCCCTGGCTTTCCCTGTTATTTACACCTGGTGAAAAGACCTCCCTGGTCCCTAGAGACATGTTTTTTTGGTCTTGGAACTGGTGTGGTTTTTTTAGGGTTGGGTTGCATGTGTGTTGATTTGTGTTAGGCCTCCAACTGGTCTGACACCTTAAGCTTTTAAGTCCCCTACGCATCTCTAAGCCTGAGTAAGAAATACTCATTGGCCGAGATGTGTCTCTAAGACTATGTTTAACATTGCGGACCACTGCTGACAGCTGTGTTGACTCTCAGGAGGAGCTGGGAGGTAGAGTCTAAAGGGAACGTATTGTTTTATTCTTTAAGCTGTAAGGAAACCAGCTCTTTCCGAGTACCCTGGAAAACTGGGGTTTAGAATCAGCTGCCTCTGGTGGCAAAAACTCCTTTGCCCCTGAAACTGCATGGCTTGAACGAATGTCTTTAATGTCTCTGAACAGTTTTCGTCACCTGTGAAATGGGTATAAAACAACTCATATCAAAGAGAATCGGTGCGAGTTAAGTGGTGTGCATACAGGAAACTTGTCCGTAACGTCAAGATTCAATTTTTTTTTATCTTCAAAATCAAATTTATGAAGCTTTTCTGAAGAACGAACACAGACTTTAGGAAATACAGTCAAAACTGGTGAACTCAGTTGTTGATTAGTAAGTCATATCCAACCACATATTAATTAATTATGTGTACATAATCATATCAAAGATTATAAATCATAATAAATGATATATGACTCCTTTTTAGTTAGTAGTGTTTGCGTGCTTAATATGTATCAGGCACTATTCTGTTAGTATTGGCGGGGTAGCTTTATAACATCAACCATGACCTTGGGGACAAAATTAATCCCCAGACTTCACTGAGGTGTCAAGTGGTGATTGAGGTGGGAAAAGTCGTGGGAAGATCCTTTCTTGTACATTTATGGCATTTCTTGGATGGTTCCCCCCTCCCCGCCGGTGTCCATCCCTGAGCAGCGTTGCAACTGCATTTATTTATTTATCGTGGGGCTATGAGTGAATTGCCCACCGCCACCACTGCTACCATAACTGAGTGTTGGAGATCAAAACCCCATGCCCGGCATTGTCGAATTCCAAATTGCTAAACTGCCCCTCACAGCAACGGAAGCGACCCGACCTGTTCTGTGAGACGCCACTAACGCCAGTAATTCCCCATTCATGAGAATCGCCTCTTGTCTTCATTATGCCCTCTTTCCTGCTCTTTATTATCGTTCCTTTGTCTGTCCTTGCTGTGTCACAACTGTGTGTGGGAGGCTCAGCCTGAGCCTGAGGCTTTGGTCTCTGCTTTATTTAAGGCCTTTCTGATGAGTTGCTGGGTATTTTCAACTGGCTGTTGTCATTTGTTCGCATATCCTCTCATTGACCTAGAATTTCAGAAGAAAATTCAGTTTAGATTAGTGTCTCTCTGAATTATTCAGCCTTCCCCACCCCCCACCCCCACCCCCAACCCCCAGAAATCCTACAAAAATGAACTAATTCTATGGTTAGTAAAGAATTTGGAATAAGTACAGTTAAGTTAAAGCTTGTAGGAGCCACTCGTGTTCACAAGTAGGATGTATGAGCTGCTTGTAGGTGGGTCCCTTCTAAAGCGCCTGCAGAAATAGGAGTTTCAGGCCTGCTCAGTTGGTCAGTCATCTCGTGGGCCTGTGTGCTTGGAGCGCTGAGAGCTAATGTTTAATATGTGGTTTTCCCACTCTTTGCCAGGCACCATTTGAAGCACTTTACTTCATTATAGTATTATAAGTTAGGTACCATCGCTATCCCCATCTCACAAACAAGGAAAGTGAGATACAGAGAGTTTAGGTAAATTGCCCAGGTTATTTACCTGTAAAGTGGCAGATACGAGTGAGATTTAGTGGTCAGGTTCTAGAATTCATGCTTTTATCACTAGGCTATGTATCCATGATGTCTTTTTTTTTAAATTTTATTGAACTTGCCATCTAATTGAACCTGAGCCATACAGCTTATTTTTGGGACTCTTAAAGGCTTTTTTCCCCATAGCAAAAGGCAGGCCTTCATTCCGGCCTGTCTGCATTGCCACAGGATCCGACTTAGTGAGTCCAGAGCAGTGAGACTTAACCACAGCCTCCATGCCTGCGCACCTGACGTCTGAGTAGCGTGTCAGCGAGGTCTTCCGTGTTGACTGACACTTACATGCGATACTTGGTTACTGAGTTTTCAGCTCAGGAAGCGGCTTGCATGCTTAACTACCTGCTGGTGGGCATTTCGATGCCATGGAATGTGTTGGAGCAGCAGAGCATTGAAAGTTAATTGCCTGTGTGCGCGGCGGGCCGTGCTGCCAGCAGGCAGCAGCCAGCGGGAGGAACAGGAGACATTCCTCGAGACACCTGAGATTGGGCTGTTAATGAGTCACCCTGATGAGCAGGGAACGCAGATGTCACGAAGGCCAGGAGGGCTTTGCTCTGATGGGACGTCCAGCCTGTGAACCAAACCATTGTTTTAGGTAGGTGTGCTGACTTGCGGTGGCACCAGGGCACGTTCTGTGACAGGGACTCAGAATTTATCAGGCCGCATCTATTCCATGTGAGCAATGTGTGTTAAGAGACTAGAGCCACTGAAAAAGTCTTACTGTTTATCCCGTTCATTTCTTGGTGTGTTTCTCACCTTACTCACTCACGGAGGATTTCCTGAGTGCCAGATACTTTTGCTACACTTTGCGGGAGTGACGGGGCGCAAAATGGACAACTGGGCTCTAGAATTTCTGTGTACGATTTGGTCTGACAGTAACACTGACGTAACAAACCCTTCACTGTTACTTAGCTCGTATGTTTATTCAGCCACATCTCTCTGCCTGCTGTTTGCTGGAGCTGCCATGACATTTAGTCTCGGGCTGGTCGAAAGTAGGAGTCGTCACCTAATGACACAGGCTCCAGATCTTTCCAGCAAAGGAATGGAAAACTAAGATTAGGGATCCTGAAGGAAAGCAACGTGGTTTTCTGAAGCTTATGATGAAGTGAACCGACCTAGAATGAGAAGCCAAGGAAGCCTTGCTTGAACAAATGAGTCCTGGGGTGCAGGTTGAATGTGTGACACAGAGCCCAGGACTGAGTGGGGTCGTGTCAGATCGGACACGAGGTCTGCCACAGGCATCACGGGATTGACCTGTACCCATCTTCCTGGTGGGGAGTGGCCCTGGCGGTGGGGTGTCTGTGACTGGATCGCTCACAGTGAACTGTAAAGCCTTTTTAACTAACTAGGCAGAACGGAGTGTTGAAAACCACCAATAGAAAATTTTTATTTATACTCATTTTATCAGCAAAGACCTTCAATTCATCTCAGCTCTTTCGGCTCCCTAATCTCCACTCTACTTGTCAGAAGTAGTAAGAAATATTAGCCACCGTAGGAATGGTCTCAAGCCTTATTGCAAGTGTTCGTAATGCATCAGCGCCCTTGGTCTTATGTTAACTGAATTTTAGATGTCTAAATTCATTCTCTGACTGGGAAGAAAAGATAAACAGTTGAAAGCAAAAAAGGACCAGTGACATAATGATTGATAATCATGGCCTTCTGATCAGAAATGAGTGACGTTCTCCTAGATACACTGCATAGGACTGCCACTGAACACTGATTATTAATTTAGCTCATTTAAGCAAATGCTTTCAATGTTCTGAAGGATAGCTGTGTATTACTGTAGGAAAATATTCTTTGAATTGTAATTCCTGGGTCGAAGCAAATGGATATATGTTTTTTTACAAAGTACAGGGACTGTCTGGAAAAAGTCCAGCCATAAATGCCTATTTTTCATACTACATGGCTGGATACTTTCCGGCCACCCCTTGTATATATAAACAAGTGGTTATATATTGGGACACATGTGTAACACACATCCACACCCAGCCCCCACCCCACCCCCAACCCCACACCACCCCCAACACCACACCCCCAACACCACACCCCCCACCCCACCCCACACCACACCTACACGGCTTTTAGATTCTCTCTAATGAGCATGGAAAACGAACATTTTAAGGAATAATGACAGTGGTGTGTGAGCACAATTGTCTCCCTTTTCTAAACTGGGTTTGATTAGGTTCTTAGAGCCCACGTGTAGCCCCAGCTAGGTTTCAGCATGAAAGCTGTCGGCACACCGCTGCACACCATGAGCGTTCCCCGCAGAGCGTTCGTGTAGCCGCCCGCCTCCGACGTGCCTGAGCGCACTTCTGCCCTGGCACCGTGGTCACTCGCGGTGACTCGTGGGCAGGGCCTCTTCGGTGTCGGTTACAAACGCGGTAAAATCAAGGCGCTGCCCTGTTGGAGTTGTCCGCGGGCTGTTCATTTAAGCTGGCCCAGCTTTACGTTGGGCATGGTGGGGTGGGGGCGGGCGTGGTGAGGCTTCTGGGGTGGGTGGTGCTGTGTCGGGGGACTAAACGGAAATACATGTCCGTCGGCCCTCCTTAAAGAACGTTCGAAGGGTAGTTATTCCTACCGCTCGTGCTCCTTGAACCCCTACGTTCTTCTGGGACACGCTGTCTCTGCACGTTTTACTGCAAAGCTCACGTCCTGTGTAATTAAGGCTGGGAGTGCCAGTGCGTCCCGGTTCCACCAGGATTTGTGTCCCCACTCCGGGTGACTTATGCCCTGCCTGCATTGCTTTCCATGTCTGTACAATGGGAACGTAATACTGTATTTGACACAGGACAGGATGCGGAGTAAAAGGAAATATTACAGGGCGTTTCAGTGTCTGTGAGGGGTTCGTTAATGGTGGGAGCGACAGCCACAGCAGCAGTGGCCATACTTGTGTACCCCAGGCCGTGTTCTCCGCTGTGCAGCGGTGTTCCAACGTCCACCGGGCGGAGAGCTCAGGACAAATGAGCCCGAAAAGGCACTGTGAATGAATATTTGCATTAATTAATGCATAATCGGGGTAGTAAAGAATGATCAATATGTTGTGAAGGAATTCATCCTTCTTGGGTCATAGTAATTAAACACGTGAACAGCTGGGTGCGTAATACCCACTACTGAATTCCGTGGGACGCGAATGATCTTTTCCAGAAAAAGTACCCAGGACGTTGGGGAGGGTGTCATCAAGGGGGCAGGATGTGGGCAGGGCAGTTAGTGAAGGGTCGTCAGGGAAGGAAATGAGGAGGCGAGGTGAATCGAGGTTTCCACACTACACATTTTAGAGTGATTTTCCCACACTGCGCTGCAGACTTAGCATCCTTCATGCCCTCCATTTTGCACGGTGCTTTGTGGATCCTCATGAGCACTTCGGAACTTTTGGGACTAAGACATCTTCCAGCCTCACATAGCTAACCTGGGTGGCACACCATCTGGCCCGGCGAGCCTCCTGGCTGTGATGGGTAAGGAGAGATGCAGGGATGAGGCTTTTTTCCTCCCCTGAAAGCTGCAGTGGGGAGCTGGAACACACCCACATGCCTTCTCAGTTGTATCTGTAGGAAAGATTTATTTACGTGCGTGTGCCAATTAATATGAAACCAACGAGGCTGTTTTTAAGATTAAATTCAAAACAAATTTGAGATAATTTTTAAGGCAAGTCTGTCTGCAGCCATCGATAGATTCCTATTATTTCTTTTCAGCATGGGTAATTGTTCATTTGACTTCAGTCATAAATATTCTTAAGCAGTTTAATGAAATGCCACTTTTCTGAACCATGTGAAGTATCTCTTCTGGTTGTTTGTGTTAATAAACTTGTCAGTTCAAGTTAATTTGTTTTATCAGCGAAGGATAGCTAGGCGACTTTTGGATGGTGTTGAGAAACTCCATCTCTCATGAGGAAAAGGAAAAACTGATTTTAACTCCTTTGTCACCTCCTGACTGTCCTTTAGTGTCAAGAAGAAAATTAGAGTTAAGGAGTTTTCCTTCTTTTTTTTTTTTTTTTTTTTTTTTAATTACCATAAAAAGTATAGGAAAGAGAAAGAAACATCTAATGAGGCCTAAAGAAAACATAGGTGCCTTATCTTCAAATTTGCTGTTATTGTTTGCTACTTTTGGAAGCTAATTTAATAGCTTTGTCTTCAAATTGTAAATAATACCTGAAGGCCAGATACCCACTGTGTGTTTTGCTTTTTGATGCGTAATAAGTTATCCACAGGTGCAAAAGGGAATAAACACCTTTGGGATTCGAAGGAGTTGTTTTACATAATTAATAGTAAAGGTAGAATAGTAGTGGCCTTAATTTTGATTTTTAAGGTCGATTTTCAGAATTTGTTTTGAACTCTTAATAAAATTCTAGGATCTGGATCTGCATCTTAAAGGCATGCAAATTCTTGCTTTGAACGTGGTAGACCTGGCAGTGGCAGGTTAGGAAAGAAAGGCCCAACGAAGGAATTGGAGCCACTGTGGCTCCTCCGTGGGAAATCATACCTGCCTCTTCTTTATTTCTATTTCCTGAAAATGTCTAAAACCTAAGGTTAACGGTGTGAGGTGGGTTAACTTTTTATTTATTCTTTGCCCTGCTGTTAAATCATTAATATCCCAGGGTGGTTTGAATATTATAATTTCCAAAAGTTCTCGTTGCTAATCGTGGACTTCCCATCATAGGAGGACAGAGCAGGGCCTCTTGGAGGGAGCGGCAGGTGAGGAAGCCGGCCCCTCACCTGCCTCTGCCTCAGGCCGTTCAATGGGGAAAGTCTTTTCCCCATTTAGTGGAGGGAGTGCTAGAAAATCAGTATTTGTATGTGGATTTCCTGGGTGTGTTACCCAGTGTTTCTGCTAAAAGAACAGGGCTCAGATTCTATTCATGTTACCTCCATTGTTCGAATAGGGCTGAGTACTGTGTAGAAATTTTAAAAAAATGTTTTTATGTGGAAACCAATGAAAGTCATAAATTGATGACTCATAGTGGTCTATGAGCAAGTACTTCAGAAATTTCTGGAAGTTTCTAGAAAGTTTGACAGTGTCATATAACAAGAAGAGATGTAATATGGATACATTTCCAGTTAAAAATTCCTCTCTGGACCATTTGGTATAATGGAAGTGTTCTGACATGGATTGTCACGATGGTTGTACAACTCGATAAATTCACTAAAAGTCATTCAGTGGACCCTTAAAATGGTTGAATTTAAGCATAGCTGTCGTAACTCAGTAAAGTTGTTTAAAACCCTCTCTCCTTTAAACTGAAGACTACCTTGTTGTTTGTTTATTGGCCTGTGCGTACACACCAGTGCACGTAAGAGGCTCATCCCTGTCCTTAAAAAGTTTGCCTTCCAGGAGGTGCTATGAATAGACAGGACACAATACACAAAACAGATAAGTATGCAAAGTATGGTAAGGTGAGAGCTACGGAGGAAAAAATAAAAAGCCGGAGAAGGCACGTGGGGGTGAGGGATGTAATTTGAACGGCAGAGCAGGTCTCACTGAAAAGTGCCATGCGATTGACCATCTCAAGCAGGTGAGTGGTTACTTGTTACCCTGGGTAGGACAGTGGGAAACTGCTTGACATGTTCAAGGGACAGTCGGGTGGCCTCTCAGCTCATGTAGAGGGATCAATGTACAAAGTAGGAGCTGCGATCAGGGAGGTGATTGGAGGCACGGAGCCGATGGGCTCAGCCTTGGAGACTATTTTCAGGTCTTTGACTTTTCCTCTGAACGAGGAAGGATGCTATGCAGGGTTATAAGCAGGTGAGTGACGTGACCTGACTTAGGCTTTGACAGAATCACCGTCTGCCGTGTTGGTAATAGACAGGAGGAGGGGCCGGCCGGTCAGAGTAGAAGACAGTTGCAGTAATCCCTAGGATAGATGATGGCGGCATGTCAGGAGGGGACAGAATCAGGACCCCTCCGAACCGCAGCCTTCCAGCCTTTGCAGAGCAGAGGTAGCCGAAGGTACCAGCGACTCCTTCAGTCTCAGAAGGAGCAGGTGTGCCCACGGCGCTCAGGGCTTTTTGGATAAATGAGGAGTTGAGGCCCAGAGCATTGTGGGTATTCAGTTTTACTCACTATTAACTTTGAGAGCGTATGAAGAGGCAATGGCATAGTTGGATTGATTTCTCCTGGTGTCCTGCAGTTTGCTGCTCTGCGGGCAGCCCTCGTTTGACCTATTGTGAGGCGACCTCAGAATGAAATAGTAAGTGCAGTACTTGCACCGATGTTGGGAACCACAGTGGTGTGGAGGCGTGTGCGTGTGACCCAGGAAGCATGGTTAGGAGCCTGCTGTGTAAAGAAGTGTCTATTCTTTATGAAATGCTTCCCCCTACCCCTTTTTCTGAGTTATGTGTTTTTGGAGGGAGTTGGGGAGAGAATTTAATGCTAATAAATGAAAACAACCTCTTCTAGCCCGAGAGGTCTAAATCAACCTTCAGCAGTAGTCCCGCAGGTGAGTGCAGAGGCTGCCAAGGGAATGAAAGCAGAATCCAGCACGCTTCCTCGTCTTTGTCCAGCGTCTTCTGAAAATGATTGTTTTCTGTTGAGACTCTGTCTGCATTAGCAGTTTTGTCTGCAAGGAAGGGACTTCTAATTTGCTAATTAGAGAGTTGTTTTTCACAACCAGGATCCTACTGTTTTGGAAATCACTGAACATTTTCTGTGGGATATGAGCTCCTGAACTGAAAAATTCCAGCTAAGTTTATCAATATGGTGAGCGGGGATTGACATATGCTTGCATCATCCGGTGTTGTCCTTCTAGAATCCGGAAGGAAATATGTGCATATCATGCCTCCTGCTCAGTCATAGGCTCTGTACCCTACTTCAGTTTCTTATTAATTTTGTTTTTTATCCATCTTGCTAAATAAGGATTCCTCATTGTATTGTCTGAAAAAATAATTAGTTTCTTCTTCTTTTTTTTTTTTTTAAAGCCCACATGTAGGAAGCCCCCATTTAATTGTGCTCTGTAATAAAGTACCTCGAATGTTGTGGGATATTTTGTTCTTATTAGTGATACTTAAGCACCTGGTTTGAAGAATTACTGAACCAAGACCATATAGCCACACGATAAGCCGTAGATTTTTCTTTTTCATTTGAGTGTTTACTGTGGATAATCTACTCCTTTGCCTCATCACTGTTTGTTTTTTGTTTTTGTTTTTGCTTTTTGGAGTTGGTATTGTTTTAAATATTTTAAAATCTTTTGTTACCTTAATTAGGGCAGAGCCTCTTAGAATGCAAAGATGTGTGGTTTTAACTCGGTGCACATGTAATTTTTCCATTAGTTTTTCCTTCCATCTTAGTTCGGCAGTGTTTATGGCCTTAGCCTCCTCAAATTCAGTATGGTAATTATGGGAGATTCTGAGCAGTTGGTTACTCACTTCATTTTCCCTTATCATTCTACTGAGCTTTGTGCCCCACCTACAAACACAAGGTTTTGTTTAAAATGTTAGTGCTTTGATAATATTTTCTTTCCTGATTAGGAGGAACCAAGGTCAAAGCTATCAGTAAGCTATTTCCCCTACTGTTACCTAGGCTGAGAGATTCATTTCTTTGTGCAGCTTTTTGGATCTAGACATGTAATCCAAGTTAAACTTGACCTCCAGATTTGGTTAATATCAGAACTGTCCAGAAGTGTCCACCCATTCAGGTATTAAACACAGCAGGCTATTTTAACGGGGGTCCCTGGCACCGACTGAGTTTGAATCCTACTTCCCCTACTGGCTCAATAGTGTGATCTAAATAGCAAATAAAGGAACTGCTTCAGGCTGCAGCACCTTCATCTATAAAAGGGGGATAGTCTTGTCAGCAGGAAGCAAGCTAGCCCATGGACCTTGGTCCCTTGTCAGTGGCCTGTCAGTGTTAGCCGTATGACAGAATGGGTGTGAGTGGGCGAGGTTCAAAGCTGATTACTAGGAGAGGATCTTGGACAGGTTACCCTCTGACCTTCATGTGCCTCATGTGTAATTGGGGTAAGAGTGACATTTGTAGCTTCCAGTCTACTTGAGAATGATGGGAGATGATTCTTGTAAAGCGCTCAGTGCAACGCCTGGTGGCCATTAGTACTCAGTGTCAGCTCCTAGCACTATTCATGGCTGTTTCTGTTGTTTTCCAAACACGATTTCCTTGACCCTGCCAGCTCTCAGAGATGCTGATATGGGGGCTCAGGAATGTGGGTTTTATTTTTAATGAAGTTCTCCACTCCATAAAGCTCTGATCTTTGGCTCAGCATGTGGGACCGACCTCCTGTTTTCACTGTGATCACATCTTGCCCCTTAAATCCTGTAATGAAATTTACAAATAAAATTCCTGGGTTTCTTTTTTTTTAATGGTGACCACTTTCTTTCCCGTCAGTATAAATAGATCCTGTCTGTTACTCTTACAATTGCATTTCTTTCTTCTTCATCAACTATCCCTGTAGTTTCTAAAAATACAATTAATAGTCATCCTTAAGGTTTGTAACAATTTCCATCAGACATTTTATTTAACCACAAATTTTGACAGAATGAAAAAATGAAGGAAGCTGGCCATTTTCGTGTTTCTACAAATTTTTTATTTTGTATATTTCCCTTGTATGCCTCATTTATTTCTTGCAACCCTTATTTTTCCAATGCCTGTGTTGGCAGGTGTGGGTAATGGTGAGGAAATGAAAGTGTGTCTTGCTCTCGAAGCAGTGTGTGCTGATATTTTTCAGGGAGGTGCCTTGCCACCCACCTGTTTCAGAGTTCTGTCATGTATTAAGAACATTCCAAGAGTTTCACTGGTGCCTGGATTTCAGAGAGCACCTTGAGAGCATCTCTCTTCATATTCTCAGAGCAGAGATGGAGAAATGAGGATTCATAGTAGATTGAAAAACTCTTCCCAGGGAATTCTGGATAATGCACCATTGTAATGATGGAGAATTCTATCTTTAGCCCCTGAGAGCATTTTTATCAACAACTTGACAAAGGAGATGGAGTTATTAAATTTGCGAATGGCATATTGCCGGGAGGCACAGGTCTGAAACTTGATGACAAAATCAGGATCTCTCCCATTCCTGAGAGGCAGGAATGATGGGTGGAAATTAAATATGATTTAGTAGAAAAGCAACAGGTGGTCCAGTCAGATGGAAGAGTTATACTGACTTGGTGCTTGTAAAGCTTAGTAAGTTGAGCCTTGGTTATCGGTTTGTCATTACTTACAGGGTATATTATTAATTGACAAGGTTTTCTGTGGGGTTAAAATATAAAATTACAGCAAGGAACATAATGGCATTTCTGTAATATTGCCCTTTTAAAGTAATTGTCTCATGTTAAGGTTAAAATAGAATTTCTGATGTAATAGGGATCTGACTTAACAGTCACATGATTCCATAATCCTTTATTTCTCAATCTTGTTTTCTATTATTGTCCCCTTCCCCAAGGAGCATTTCTAGATGTTAGTTCCCTAATCACCCCCTAGCCTATGAAATTTTAATACCATAGATAGATTGTATATCTGATTATATTCTCTATGTACATCTGTTCTGTAAAGATAAAAAGCGTAACAAATTTTGCCCCCAAGACCAAACTTTCACTACACTGGGGTCGGGGGACGTTAGCCCATTGAGAGTGCATGCCATCGTGTATTACAACCTCAGAGAGTCCAGAGTCGCTCGAGAACGTTCCCAGGTCAAGGTCTTAGAAGTGTGTTTGTCCATTTTTTTTAAATAAGCTTTTTTGTTGTTGTTAATTATGGAATTACTACATGTATGTATTCTCAAAATAAGTATGTTCAAAGAGTAAAAGGAAGGAAGTATTGAAAAATCTCACATCACTATTTTCTCATCATCTACTAGTGTTACAGTCCTTATGTTTGCTTCCAGAGGCATTTTGTATACATACAATAAATATTTATGTATGGTCATTTATTTTGTCATTTGTAAACACAGATGGCATAGCATGCTATAATGTATATTGGTTTTTACACTGAAAAATCTAACTTGGAAGTTTTACCACTTAAGCTTAAGGAGGTTTTCTTTTCCTTGTTCTGCACTATTCCACTGCATTGGTTTGCCATAGTTCAGTTAACTAGCCCTTTGGTGATAGATATTTATCTTGTTTCCAATCTTGGATATACCAACCATGCTGCTATGAGTAATTCTAACCCTGGATAAATGTAAGCACATTTGCATTAATATAATTAACACCAGGGTCAAAGGAGTGTACCTTTGTAATTTTAATAGTTATTGCCAAATTTTCTTCTGTAAAGATTGTGTCACTCAGTAACAGTAAATGAAAGTGCTTATTTGCATATATCTTTTCTAACTGTTGTAATCAAACATCTTGATGTTTGCAAATTTTATAGGTGAAAAAATGCATCTGTGTAACTTTAATTTATGTTTCTCATAGTGAGGCATAACAACTTTTCCTATCTTAAAGCTTCTTTCATATTGCCTTTTTTGAACGGTTGCTTTGCCCATTTTTATATGGGGTTTAATACATTTCTAGAATCTCTTGATGCACTAAAGAACTTTTCATTTTGTGGTATGAATTGCAGTTATTTTGCTGATTATTTGTTGTTTGATGTTTTGTGGTACTTTCTGCAATCAGAAAACTAAATATTTCTTTAACATATTTGATTTTGTCAGTCTTCTGACTTTGGGGTTCTTTTTTTTTCTTTTTACATAATACATAAAAATGCTTTTCATATTCCAGTTTTTCCCACAACTGCTTTTTGTACTTTATTTATTTTAAATATTTAAGTCTTGGATCCCTTTTGAATTTATCCTAGAGTAGGATTATCTACTTTTGAACCACTGCATGGTAGTAAGTAATGGATGTAGTTTAGCAAGTTCCTACTGATGGCTACTTGCATTATTGTCAGTCTATTTTATTTTATTTTAATTTATAAACAAGAGGCCAGATGGTAAATATTTTAGGCTTTTTGTCTCTTTCACAGCTGTTCAGTCTGATATTATAACACAAAAGCAGCCTTGGGGTAATACATGAATGAATGAATGTGGCTGTGCTCCAATAAAACTTTATTTACAGAAACCTGGTGCCGGGTGGGCCTGATGGCTCACAAACCTCTGTTTTAGAGCAAGTGTTAGTTTCCTAGGTCTAGTATTACTTGATGTGTCACTTACCATCTGGAGGCAAGTTTTGTAGCTTCTGAGCTTCCATTTCTTTCTGTGTGAAGTCGTGAGACCAGTACTTGCTTGATAAAAGTTGTTGAAAAGGTGAAAGAAGATAAAATACAGAAAGTTTTCATCGAAACAAGGCCTAGCACATAGTGAAGATTCCCTAAGTGGACTATGCCTTAGTGATGTCATTTAATAGACATATACTATTAAACGTCACTCACTAATTTATAATAGGGCTGGGACTAGGGTGTCCATGAACTCATCTATCAAGAGAAATTGTTATATTTTAATGGAATATTTTCGATGCCTCAGAGTCCAATAGGACTCTGTAGAGCATTGTTGTTGTTTTTTTTTTTCTTTTTGGCATGTGGGTGGCTCCCTGACTGGGAATCGAACCCAGGCCGCAGCGCTGACAGCGCCAGCGCCGAAGCCATCAGGGAACTCCCGAGCTACACCATCAGGAAATTCCCGAGCATTGTTAACTGATACGGTCTTTATTTAAAATTTTTTTGTATTGTTCATCATGGAATTTTTGCATTCATTTTAAACTTTAAAATATTGCATTAAAATACTGTTCATCTTGATAAGTGAGTTTTTGGTGAAAGCCTCACCCTAATCCTAACCCTTTTGAACAGTATTTATTTACTGAGTACCACCTGTGTGTCGTGTGTGCCAAATAGACAGGCGCTGCCATCATGTAGCTTAATTTCTCATGGACTGAATACTAGAAGAGAGATGACCAAGATGAAAACGCTGATGGGGGCGTTAGAGAGCTGAGATTAGTGAAGGCTCCTCTGAATACTTGAATGAGGGGAATTGCTCATGTTCTTTTGTCACCGTGACTTCTGCGGAATCTCACGGATTTTCTCTCTAGATGCCCTTGATTGGAAGTTATTTACAGTATAAATTTATTGCAAAAGAGGAAAGTACACATTAAAATGGAACTGTTCACAGTGCGACAGAGAGACACAGAATCCGTCGTGTTGTTTTGGCCTCACCTCATAAATGTTGCACTTTATGTCTAGACGGTTCCCCAGATAGTGTTTAATCGTTCATACGCACGGAGCTTGCATTCCTCCTTTTATGGTTGTCCTAGGAGGGTGTTAATCATCCTGTCTGCACCCTCTGAAGTGTTTGCCAGCCACACATGCCCTCCACACCCGTTGCCTCAGCTGTTGAGTGAGTACCTCCTAAAAGTGTTCTGAATTTCTTGTTCTTTTTCCCTCGGCCCTTATGTCAGTAAGCTGGCGTACAGACAGTTATTCCTCTCAAACACCAGCGTCCCAGAATCTGTCTCTGGATATTTTTCCCTTTTCCGACTTGTGACTGGACTTTCTCATGAGCTGGAACAGTTTGTATTGGACAGCACTGTGGGTAAAGATGCTGACGATGGAGCGCAATGGTGTGAAAAGGCAGGAAATCTCAGCCTTGATGTCAGTTTGTTTCTTCCCTCCCTGTCAGGGCAGCCTTGACCTTTGGGAACAATATGGGGTCCCCTCCTCCTGGCTTCCCCGCGTGATAACTTGTGTCGTGGTTCCTCTCTGCGGGCTTTGGTGAGACAGAGATGACTGTTCCATTACAACTTTCAGGGATTCTTATCCTGCGACCCCGGTGTTACAAGAGTCAGAATTTACAGCCAGGGACTGGAGAAGCTTGTTCCCTCTCCTTTTGTCTAAATGAGATCTTGAAACCCTTACCCAAGTTGATTCCTCTTCTGCAGGGAAGGAGAGTAAGGGGGGCGGGAATCGGAAGATGTTATCCTCACACACTCCATCCAGCGTGCATTCCTAATGATTTTTATCTTCATAATTTGACATCTTCCTCATAGTGATGAATGTAGAGAGAATTGAATAATTTAACTGTTGGTCTTTTTGAACCAACGTTCTGATTATATCTTACATTTTTTAGTCCTGAATAGCAGAAAGCCTACTCAAGGTAGTTTAAATTCAAAGCCACTTAACATGAGAAGTCTGGAGATAAAATTTAAATTTCAGGAATAGGTTCGATCTGGTCTTACTTCTGTTTCTTTTTCCTCTTTTTATTTTTTTCGTTGTTGTTGTTTTCCATTCACTTTCAGGGAGGAAGGTAATGTCTTCTCTCATGCTCGGAATAAAAGTCTGCAGCATCATTTTGCTTAATGCCAACCCAAACCATTCCTTCTGGCAGGAAATCCCATTCCCTGTTGGCTTAGTCCTTGGGTTAACATCCCTTCCTGAGTTAATCTCATTGTCAAGGACGAGGGGCTGAAACTAATTTCCAAATACCAATCAGGAGCCGTTTCTGGAGCCAGGAGCAGGGTTGTGCCATTGAGAATGTAGGGTTTGGGTTTGATTCTTAGGAGAAAGTGTAGATAATCATATATTTTGAACACTTAGTGTGTGCCAAGTACTGTTGGATCTGCTTTGTACATAATAATTGATTTAATCCTCATCACATTCCTCTGGTTACTTTTAGGAATGTATGGAGTGGGGTTGAATCTTTCCTATCAACAAATGTTTTTCATTTGCCCATTTGATTCTTTGTTGGAAGAAGCATTTTATAGAATTGAGAGCTCTCATGAGTTTTAGACATGATATGATAAGATCTTGTAATTTGTGTGTAAGGAAATTGAATCATTGTAAGATTTGACCACTGCCCATTCAACTCTATTTTTGAATGGAAACTGAAATGTAAAGAGCAAATTTGTGACGTACCTGTCACCACTTGGTCCTCTGGTACCCTCAACAGACATTGCTAAATAATCTCGTCTTTATCAATAAGTAATAATATGTCCCTTTGTGGCTAACACCGGAGTTAAAGCTTATTTGCCACCCTTGAACTGGAATTTCAGTTGCTAGTTGCCTTACCCAATGTTTTTTCCTCTATGCCATGTGAGCTTTTTAGTCCTTGGATGATTGGTTATGTTAAGTTTCATGGGGACAGTCAGAATTCGGAAAGAACAGATCTTTGTTGTATGGAGAATGTTGACTGCTTGAAGACAAACTTGACTTGATTGAAAACTTCAGGTCTGGAGCAAGCTTACCACAGTTTACAAACACTTCAGGTATTTGGCATTGGACAGTAAGAATTGTGACTTCTTTTGTTGATAGCTTAGATGCTTTTTGTAACCAACTCTATGTATTATGTACCAGAAACAAAAATAAAGTTGGTGTAACTATAAATAATATGAGTTAGATTTTTGATTGAATAAAACCACTCCAGTTAGTCATAGAAATATTAATTCTGTGTTTGGATGTGGGTGGATTCAACTGGATAGAACTTTTTAATCTCAGATACACTGGGACATGCACGGGTACAGACTGTCTCTGAAGGGCCTTTTGGACCCTGCAGCTTGTGAGTTGCACCCATGCTCACAGTGCATGCTTTACTACTATCATATTGTGTGCTCCTGTAGACATCACTAATCGATCAGCCTGAATGTCTGTGGCCCCATACCCCCATATAGTCATTATTGGCATCTTCACTCTTTGTAAAACCTTCATTCTTCAGAATAGTAGCATAGGCTCCAGAGAGAGCGTCAGCATCAGCGTTAGGATTTGGAACTCCCAATTTAGAGATTTGTGCTGTTTTTTTAATTTAATCAGAATTTAGTTTTAACATTCAGTCTTAAAACAGAGACTCTGGGAAATGAAACCAAAAATATTTGGTATTAAAAAAAAATGAATAAAGTCGTTCCTATTTCTGATGTGATTGGCTGATATATTTCTGATATTATGGTTAGTTATTGATAGTTACCTTAAAACACACCATTGAGGTGAAATGGAGGAGGAATGAAGTTTTTATAATTTAAAATTTTAAAGTGAAAAATTTGCCCAACTATTTTATTATTTAGAAGGTACATTTACCTTCTTAAGTGGCTTAAAAATTAGAACATTCTTATCCACAACATTGAACAACTTCTTAATTATACATGAAAATAAGAAAACTGTAGAGATCAGCAACATGAATGCATTTTAACACTTTTTCTTTTTTCATATATAAAACAATTGATGCACAAAAGGTAATTAAGTTACCAGTAGTGGAGAATGCAAATGAATCATAAGCTAAATCCCAGAAAGCTTTTTAATTAAAAAATGGAATCATTTAAAGATGTGATATAGATTTGGGAGAAAAAGCATTAATTATATGATTAAGTAACAAAATGAATACATGTATTTTGGGGTTGTTGCTGTTAGTTAAAAGTATATACCAAGATGCAGGGTAATAACCTGGGATGCAGGTAATACTTTTAGTGTAAATTTCTCAAGGGAGGCATTAATAAGCATATTTGACTAGAAACAGCACATAACATGTATATTAATTTTGTTTTTAATTAGATTTAGACAGAATTCGTTATTTTTAATGGCTTTTCATTAGCAAATAGAAGCCATTATTTGAATATATTATGGTAAGATAAATTCAAGGTGTATGCTTATTTTCTGCAAAGAACCTCTTATGTATTTAAAGAAACCATTGTTTGGGATGCAAATCATAGGTATTTGAAATTCCTTGCTTTTAGACAAAAGTGTAATTTATATGCTCTAACAGTAGCACTTTTATGCTTTTTTCTTAGGTCAGGTATTAATAGCAAACTATATTGAAGTGACAGTTAAATTCTAAACAAAGCTTTTGCTAACCAGTTATATTGGGGATTTTCAAGGAATATTGCTGGAGATGATAGGCAAAATCAGATGTTCCTCTCAGATTCTCATTTGAATTTTTTCCTTTGAATAAAATAAGTAGTTTGGTTCAAAATGTATGCATGTCAACTAAGTTCTTTGGGCTAAATCTGCCTTAAAGACACTAAACACCAATTGGGATCTCAGACATGAGCCCAGATTTACAGTATTTGCCATAATTTTCACGTAGGGAATTCTGTCTGCCTTGCACAGGCCAGTTAGAATTAATCTCCAGGTGAGTGATTTATTCACCCTGCTGTAGAAATATGTCTTCCGGATGCTGGTCTACTGAGTTGTGGCATCTCAAAATGAAAAAAATACAGTGACTTGTTAATGGTCCACCAAGGAGGTCAAATTGGGTTCTTTTAATGTTCAAATGAGCCATAAATTAAGCTAATAATGTTGTTCCTTAACTACATTTTTAAAGGTGAATGTGTCCAGCTTTTTTTATAAGGTTTGTTACAACCTTAAATAGTGAAGTATCAGCAGCCATCAGCTTGCTATTTTTCTCTAGGTTGGCCTCTCCTTCCTTTGGCCTAGTGCCTTGCAAATTCCCTTTTATGCAAAGAGGATATAACAACAATCCCAGCATTATTTGTAAATCATTGCCCATCTCCTTCATCTGTTCAGACATAACAAAACTTAGGTTTCTTCTGGCTTCTGTGCGGTTTCATGAGCCTTTCTTCATCTCGTGGTCAGAGTAATCACAAGAGAACGGACCCTGCGGACAAGGACCAACAAGGAAACAGAACACTGGTGTGTTGCTGTTAGCTGGACTCCAAATTTTCCTGCTGATGTCCGTGTTTGGACCCACTAATCTAGAATACCACGTTGCATTTTTTTGGCCTGACTCCTTAGTCTTCCATCTATGACCATGTTTTAGTCTTTCCTTGTTTTCCGTGACCTTGGCATTTGCGGGGAGTATCAGCTAAATATTTTGTCGCCTGTTCCTCGGTTTGGTGTGTCTGATGTTTTCATAGTGATGAGACTGGGGTTAGGGAGTTTCAGAAAGTATCCCACAGCGGCCATGTGCTCCCCTCATCCACCTTATCGGGGTGTGCATGATAATCCATGATATTGCAAGTGATGTAACCTTTACCACTTAGTGGTATTTATTTCCTACGCTATGCTTTAGAATCTGGTCACTGAGTCCAGCCACAGAGGGGTCAGGGACGCTTTTGGTTCTTTTTTATTATTTTTATTTCTGTATCTATCTTTATTATTATTATTACATTTGTTGAGTTGACATTGGTTAGTAAAATTATATAGGATTCAAGTGCACAGTTCTGCAATACATCATCTGTGTGTTGTACTGTGTGCTCACCACCCAGAGTCAGTTCTTCTTCTATCACCGTGTGTTTGTATTTTTGATTCTTGTCCTTTGCCCAAGTGGGAAGCACCAGGACCTAGGAAACTTCTCTACACTTCAGGGAGTGAGGCCCCTCGAGTGTCACCTCCTCTCTGAATCCTGTCCTGAGGGAGGGCCCCTACTCTGTCTTCGTAGACCACAAAAATGCATGCCTGCTTCCACCTGCCTTAGCCCTTGGTTGGACTACATGTCTGTTTCCTCCATTATGTAGTCAGGTTCTCCAGGGCTTGCTGCATGTTTTATAACACAGTTACCATGGCAATGATTGTAGCAGCCACCACTTACTGAGCTTTATTATTTGATACTGCTGTAACTACTTTTGCATGGGTATCTCATGTAATCTTCACAACCCCCCTTAGATGTGGACACCATTGGTTCCCCCTGTTGTACGGAAGAGAATACAGAGCCTAAGGCAGTTGACATTGCCCAAGGGAACTGGGGTACCCTGCTCCCTCGCACCCCTTTCTCAATACTGTGACTGGTACTGAGCAAGGGCAGGATTAATATTTAAAGGAACAGTGATGAATTGATTAACAAGACTCATTTTCCTCCGTGATTGACCTTCTTTGATTAGAGAACGCTGTTAAAACAGAAAGAGAAAAAGGAGAACTTTAAAAATAATCATGCTTCCTGAACGGCTTCAAAAGCAAAGTTCTGTCACATTTCTTTCTTTTAAAAATCGTGGTCGTCCCCGTCGGGGGGCTTGTTAAATTTGCACGTAGATTCCCTCCTGTACATCATGTCATTGCAGCTTCTCTTACCTTATCACCTTTCAGACTCCTGTATTCATGAATCGAGAAAGAAATGATATACTTCTGGAGTTTACACCCTGACTCTTGAGATGGAGGGAGTGAAGAAGTTAGTAAGAAGCCAGTGGATGGAAGTAGTAATAGAAAATTAGAACCAAAATAATGCCCGGAGAGCTGGCTGTAGCATCACTAGAGGACAGCACTGTGCAACTCTTTAACCTTTTCCCCCAGGTCCTTTGTGCCTCCGGCGCATGTGTGTTAAGGACTCACTGCATGTCGGGCCCTGAGCCAGGCTTTGGAATGAACTTGAACAGCATGCAGAAGGGACCTGTTCTCAGAGTTGACTACCTAGTGGTGAAGACAGGCACTAAGGAATTAACAATAACTCAGAGTAGTATGCTAGTGAGACGTTCAAAGGAAACCAAGAACCCGTCGCCAGCAGAATATAGAACCCCTGAGCCTCTCTCACAGGGACGTAGGGGATAGTCACACTGACATCAGACATTTAGCCAGAGGTGTCAGCTGCATTCACCAAATTCATTAAAAAGGAAGGGTTTCTCATGGTCATTTGAGTGAGCAACTCGTTCCAAACTGATGGACTCTTTTGGTACTGGTGTTTTGGCAGGGTGAGTCCCTCAAGATCTCATCCCTACAAGATTCTCCACGTGAGAAATTGCTTTCGGCAGCCCCGAAGGCCCCCCGGGTTCTGCCCGTGCCTCACCCCTCCCCTTTTGAGAATATGGTGGCCAGGGCAGAGCCGGTGAGCTGTTCACAGCGTGTCCAGCTGCCAAAATGCAGACGCCCTGCTCATTCAAGCAAGAGTCAACGAGGGCGGACGGAAGTGCAGGTGTGTTTTCCTTCTAATTTCAGATGGACTTCTAATGTCACACCTGGGAGAGGAAGGCTCCTTGCTGATTGGGTTTTCTTCCCCCAAATGTAGGTTTCAATTAACCACAGTCTTTATTTAGTGTCAAAAGCGTTTATTCAAAGTTCTGGAAAACAAAGCATTCAATACTGTGGGACTTGTGCAGCTATACATGATTAATGACATAATTCTCAGTCCTTTATGAAGTGTCTTAACACCGAGGGGATTTACACAGTGCCGAGTGGCAGCGGTGTCTCCATGTGGGGAGGGGGTAATCAATACCCGCAAGCCGAGAGAAGTGTTCTGTTTCCTCCCCTAATGACAGAGGGGTCTCCATAAGGCAGGGGTGTCTGGAGCATGAAACCCTCCGAAGAAGAGTTAATTTAAAGTCTGAAGTGGAAGATCAGTTTCAATTAACCTTGCACTTGAAGGTAGGTGGGGTAGAAGTGTCAAAGCAAGCGTGCAGTTGGCTTATTAACCCATCACATTGTTACCAGTGAACAAATGACTCCAGCTTGTAGGAACCCCGATTGTATTTTTAGGGTGCTACATTACACTTCACCCAGCTCTGGAAGGTTATGAGAAGTCATGTGAACGACGGGTACTTTCAGAGGTTGTAGAGTATTGTTTTTTATTAGTTGGTTGATTATCTGGTGTTGATGCGTTTTTATAGGTGATCACTTGCATCCTGACCTCTTTGGGGTCCTGTGTGTTTAGATTTCTTTTAGCGTGCATTTGATTTTCCACTGAGTGTAGTTCTTATTGTACTAGTGAATTTCTAAAAGGTATTATATGCATTATGATGTATGATTTTAAAATACTAGTTTTCATAATTTGGACCTACACGGTATGGCCCAATTGTAGCTAAGCAAAATTTACATTTTGGTCAGCCATCAAATGTATCAGCAATCGCTTTATTCAATTATTCAATGGAATTTTTGGCACTTGGAAGAAAATGTGGGGTGGACATGATCATTGGATCTGCTCGTATGTCCTCTTTGCCCTCCTCCTTTTTTTCTTCAGATACATTGATGCAACAGCAAAATAAAGTTGGGCTGGAATACATGCAAATGTGCTCTGTTCCTTTATGAGTCATCACAGTCCTTAGGGAATTTGACTAAGAAGCAACAACAGGAGCCAAAAGACCTTGAGCAGTCTGAATTTAGTTGGAGATCTACAGCAAAGCAAATGGTGATGTTGATTTTTTCTAGAAAGTATTATGGCACTTGTCAGTAAACTTGAGAAGTGCCCGAGGTTGCTAAATCTTTGCTAACCAGTGAACCTGGTTTTTTGTTCATTGTTTGTTGGTTTTGATAGTGTCTTTTATCTTACTGTATGAGATGAGGATTTGGTGAAATGACCCAGGCATGGACCGAGGCCATGAGATTTGCCAGATAGGAAAATATGAATCATTTTTAGGGAGCTATGTCAATTGCTCTTGCAGTCATGAACCTTTCATTACCATGACCGAGAAGGTTTTCTGCATCATTTATCCCATTTTTCATCAGCTGTGAGCTGTGTCAGAGCTGGGAATGGGGAAACCCATGACCAATAAGTGTGTGATGGTGGGTAGGACACAGGTGTGCGTTCTGACTTAGTAGTAGGGAGGCTTACCTTAAGGTGTCTTTGTGTCCTCCATCATACAAGGCTAGGTCTAGAGCAGCGGTGTTCAACCTTTTGGCTTCCCTGGGCCACACTGGAAGAACTGTCTTGGGCCACATAAAATACACTAACACTAATGATAGCTGATGAGCTTAAAAGAAGGGTCACAAAAAAAAAAAATCTCACAGTGTTTTAAGAATGTGTGTTGGGCTGCATTCAAAGCTGTCCTGGGCTCCAGGTTGGACTTGTCTGGTCTAGAACAAGGCACAAAAATGTGGGTTGTTGGACAGGGTGGTCTCTTAAAATCACTTTGGCCGTTCATCCTCTTCTATTTGTTATGTGAAGAAATGTCAGGCTAAAACCCTAGAAGCACATGTGTATGTATATGCATGCCTGTGTATACATACACTACACTTTATTGAGTGGGTAGCCTAAGTTCTATCTTCTAAAAATTAAGTTTAGAGTTACTCTGTATTGAATTCTCAAAGACTTCTCTGAGTCTTTCTAGCAAAGGATCCTTTTTTAAATTCCAACAAGCTACTTGTGCTTTGTCATGTCAAGAACATTGAAGGTAGGGTGCAGAAAAATCTCAGAGTAAACATCAACTTAATAGACTGAGTCCCAGAATATTTCATTTCCAAATAGGGCAGAGGAGCAGATACAGTGTGTTTTCTGTACCTGTGCATGTTCATACCCATTAGGGTTACACGTTAGAGTTAGGTAATCTAATTTTCTTTTTGTGGCACCTGTACCCAAAAAGTCTTTATTTATATGAATGTTGAGTCCAATGGGAAGGTATCTTTATATCCCCATCTCCTGTGACAGAGAGGTGAGCACCTTAATTCACAAGTGTGTAATACAAACGCTGGCCACACTGAAAAATCTTTCTCAGTTTGCCAAAGGAGATCCCTGCCTTACGCCTTTGCATTATCTATAATGACTCTTCTCCACTGTTGTCTTGCTCTCGTTTTTAATTTTTTCATTTTCTGGTTCACTGACTTCCTAGGAAATAAGAGGAAAGTTGTGTTTAGTATGCTGTTCACAATAGCAAAACATGCTAAATGGACTAAGGTGTTTTCTGGTGAGTAAATGCTTTGCTTATTTTAGGAACCTTGTTTCAAATTTTTTAAAATGTGAGCAACTCTGACCTGCTCAACTCTCTCAATCCTATTGCAGAAAAAAGATTGCGAAGGTCTGATTACAAATCCAGAAGCAAAACTTATCTTAAGCAATGTATCTTCCCTTAAATCTTGCCCTATCATGCAAACGACTTGGGTCCATAGTTTTCAATGCACTGGCATCTTGGGTGTGGGGCCATAAAGGACGATGGACCTTGGGAGATGCGGTGCTCAGCTTGCTGCTGCTTACTTGTTCCATTGCTGATCCTGGAGCCATGAGGACTGAAGTATTGCTTTCTTTTAACAGGTGCCTATGGGCCTGAACACTGGGTGACATCCAGTGTCAGCTGCAGGGGCCGTCACCAGTCTCCTATAGACATTTTAGACCAGCATGCCCGCATCGGCGAAGAGTTTCAGGAGCTGCAACTCGATGGCTTTGACAATGAGTCTTCTAACAAAACCTGGATGAAAAACACCGGAAAGACAGGTAGACTCTGGCTTCTTTACCCGTCCACAAAGCAGCATGAACGATTTCTGGATGTCTCTGGTTTTTCCCTTCATCTCCATTTACTCCTGAAGTGAAGAACGTGTAGCTGAGTGAGAGCTCTGGAATCAGCCCTTAGTTTGAGAACTAGCTTCCTGCTTTCCTAGCTGTGTGATTTGGGGCAAATTATTTAACCACTCTGTACCTCAGATTAAAAAAAAAAAATAAACCAATAATCTGGATAATAAAATTGTGTCAGCCTGTTAGGGTTGTAAAGATTAAATGAATCAACATATGGGAAGTAGACAGAATGGACTTGCAGGAAGCTGTTGTGTCCAGTATGGTAGCCAGGAGCCACATGTGACTATTTAAATTTAGGTTTTCATTAGTTAAAATTAAGTAAGATTAAAATTCACTCCCTTGGTTTTACTAGCCACATACTGTCTCCCTGCTCCCCTCCCTTTGTTAGATTGTCTATTTGCAATGTTTGAAAGCAGAGAAAATATACATTCAGATCTTCATAGTTCTTTCTCTTTTTTTTTCTTGGCTGGGTGGTCACTTGACTTACTTATTTCCCAGCTTTGCTGACATATAATTGAAATATAACATTCTGCCCTTTTGTCTCGTTGATTGTTCCTGTTGCTGTGCAGAGCTCCTTAGTTTGACATGGTCTCACTTGTTTATTTTTGCTTTTGTTGCTCGTGCTTTAGGTGTCATATTCAAATTATCGTTACTAAGACCAATGTCAAGGAGATTTCCCCCCATGTTTTCTTCTGAGTTTTGCAGTTTCAGGTCTTAGATGTGAGGCTTTAGTCCACTTCTTTTGTGAGTGTAAAAAGTAGGGGTCCAGTTTTATTCTCTGTAGGTGAATATTCCATTGTTTCTCTGTCAGTTGTTGAAGAGATGTCTTTTCCCCATTGAATATTCTTGCCTCCTTTGTCAAATATTAGTTAACTGTATATGCATAGGTTTATTTCTGGGCTCTAGATTCTGTTTGTTTCGTCTGTATATCTGCTTTTATGCCAGTACCATACTTTTTGATTACTATAGCTTTGCAGTATAGTTTGAAATCAGGAAGTATGATGCCTTAGTCGTATTGTTGATTTTTTTTTTCTTTAGGATTATTTGTGGTTCTGTAGAAATTTTAGGATTGTTTTCACTACTTCTGTGAATAACGTCATTGGAATTTTGCTAGGGATTGCATTGATTCTACGAGGGCTGTCTGGAGAGTATCCAGTCACGTAACTGTTTTTATTGTATTGTAGTGACAGTGGCTAGCTTTTTTCCGGACAGCCGTCATATAACATCACTTTCAGTAATATTGTACCAGCCACGTTTCACGTCTTCAGTACCCACACATGGCTCACAGCTACTCTGTCAGGCCGCACCGATAGAGAACACTCCGTCGTCGCAGGAAGTTCTTGTGGACAATGGAAATAAAATTCTTATCCTCCTTGAGATTTTGCTATGTTACTATTTCTTACTGTACCCGAACGCAGACAAACGCTTTCTCAGGACTTTGTGTATCACACCAGCAATTCAACCCTCCTGCACTTTGGGCCTCAGGATCTGTGGATGCAAAACACTCTGTCTTCACCATTGCTCATGCACAGAGCTGCCTCCCTCTTAATCGCTGTTGTGCAACCACAGTTACAGGTTGTGGAAGTAGCAGAGAATGCCTTCCTATACACCACTGTCTGTTGTGAAAATAAACATCAGGGTGTTAATGAACGTGTCTGCCCAGTGCTATCTGGGATACTACTGGTGCTTAAGTTATTTTTCATCTTACTTTCGAACTCTTATAACCCTAACCCTTTAAACCAAGCTCTCAAGCTCACGTTCTCTCCCTCTCCCTCCCTCCCCCTCCTCTCGCTCTACCCCCTCCCTCCCTTTCTCCCCACAACCCTCTCTGTCTCTGTCTCTCTCTCTCAGCGATCCTTTTGTCACCAAGAATGTCACTACAAACCACTTTTAGTAATCCCTTTAGGAACCTTGACTGCTTGAAGCCCTCCTGCTGGGCTAAAATGACTTCACTATCAGCCTTTTGTCCCATTCATGTTGTGGGTCACAGAATTGCCTTTTCTTTTAACCTAACTGGCTGTGCATGCAACTTTGGAGATCCATTTTCTCCCCACACCAGCGTTTGTCTGAGATTACTCGTGGTCGATGGCTTTGGCTTGGCCTGATCTGTTCAGAGCATCACTTCCTCCTCACTCAGCCCAGTGACTCCTGGCTTTGGGCTCTTTCCATAAACCGCTTTCTTTCGGGTTTCACAGCAGACTGGACCTTGACTCACCCATTTGCATAGCTGCTCCGGAAGAACCTACAAGTTTTCACCACCCTCCTCTGCTCTTTCAGTGTAGGTGTTACAATTCAGAATTTCTCGGCCACTGGTCCTGCTTTGTATTTCAAGTATGATTACCCCTCTGGAGAGAGCCTTGGTGGGACAATATATTATTCCTCAGACTATCTGAATGTGGTGGACGGGAGCTGTGCCACACTGGGGGTAATCAGATCTTGGAGTTGAGTGCCACCTCAGTGTCACATTCTTGAAGCCTGCCAACAACAATCCACCAATCCACCGGACTCTCCGATCTGGCTTGCTATTCAACTTGCAGTGCTTCTGCAAAGATAACACATTTCAGTGGCAGCTTGCAGCGGGGCATTGCCAATGACAGGTTTTAGAGGAGTGCAGGCTCTCTCACAGCAGGTTGATTCGTGACCTTCGTCTTCCAGAAGCTGGTTATCAGTCTCGGTCCCTCTGCTGCCTTCCCAGAGCGATCCACACTTCCTGCCCACGTCCAGGTGCCAGCACTGGACTGGAGACCCAGCCATCCAAACACAAGCACAGCTGTCTCGGAAACCTGAGAAGGAGAAATGAGTCTGCGTTACTTCCCAAATTGTCTTTGTTACTGTGAAATTCATGACATCGTATTAGATAGGACACGTCTTATGAGTAATCAAAGCTGAGTCTAAACCGGCCGCCATCTATAGGCAATTTTAAACAAGAGTGTCGAGTTGCTCTTTCGTTTTTTAAAAAGATTTCGGTATTTGGTGGTTTAGAAACTTAGGTACAGAAATCGACCTGTGTTGTTCTTTTTATTTTTGTGGTTAATGCAAACCTAGAAACTTCTTTCATTTCATCATCCTTACAGTGCAGGTGAGTTCACACGTTTTCCAGTATTTTGGAGGAATGAAGATTCAGTTGCTTTGTCTCTTGTGCATGGATCACAGAAATGCAGTCGGACGACAGTAGACGCACAGTGTAGGATGCTGTGTGTCTAAATTAATCGATCACAGTGAATAGTATCGTCCTGGATGATATCAGGTTAAAAAAAGATCACCACACCTGTCATTGTACTGCAGTTGTGTGAGATGTCATCACATGGGGAAACTCCATAGAGGGGACACGGGGGCTCTGTGGGGTTTCTTACACCTGTGTGTGAATCTGCAGTTACCGGAAAAGAAAGAAAACTTTAATTAACAAAAACCCCATGCCGTTTAACTCTCTGCTACAGCCATTCGTGCGCTGTGAGGGTCTGCCGAGAAGAAGAAGAAACCTTTAATTGTACGCTTTTAAGCAACACGTGTCTCACTTCCTTCGGAAGTCTTTCCTTGACTCTTGTACTTTCAGGAATTAAATTCAGGAAGTATTTCTTTTTTCTGATGGAAGTTTACCAGGCGCTTATTGGTGAAGTAGATGGTCTTTCAGGTATTAAAATGCGAATATAGAAAGCTATTATTTAAAGCAGTTTAATACAGACAGTAGCTTTCCCATCAAATGGTTTTAATGCTTGTGTCCCTCTAAACCCCGTGAGAGCGTTACATTTCCAATCCAGCACATTCCACAGAGGACATTGGTTGCACATAGCCCACTTCTCAGAAGTTGTCTCAAATACCTTCATAAGATGGGTAGCATCTCTCTAATTCTTCCTGAGGAGCCATAACTGCCTTTTGTGCCTGTTCTCATTTGATTTCATCTGAAGTTATTTCCCTTTCTTTCATTTTTGTAGAATGGAACAATAATGCATTCATCAAGAACATTTCAAGATAATTTTGCTGTTTCTAGCATTATCTTCTAGCTAAATGATCCGAATTTAAGACCTGGAGCTTCTGATGTATGTTCACGAGCCACGGCATCCTGTGAATTTTAACCATTTGGAGGGCTTCTTTTCTGGTGGCTTCCCCCTACCCCACTAATTTTTTCTCCATCCTGCTCTAGAAATGGATAGTACGTGCATTCGTCATAATGCATATTACTTCCATTTGCCCCCTTCGTATTTGTTTACTATAGACTTTTTCCTTTGCCCATATTCTCTCCTGTTATTCTGCATATACCACAGTGTCTGGCTTAGATCGTTTTAAGCAGTAGTTGTTCAAACTAATAAAAGTCAATCGATGTTCGGACGAGTGTAGACGAGTAGTAGGTCAGGAACCATGTCCTAGCGTGTTGCTGAGCCCATAAAATTTAGACAAGGTGTAGGAAGCTGTTGGAGTCACTTTGCCTGGCCCTGGGAACGTTTATGTGCAGGAACACTGTAAGAGCCCATGGACTTAAACCGAGAAAAGAAGCACCTCGTTGCAGACTGGTATAAAGAGAAGTATATAAAATCTCAAGCTCGGTCATTTCCACGTGCCATGTCCCTAACGGAGCACATGACCCCTGCTCAGTGGACCAGGAGCGTTTGGCCCTGGCGGCCACTCCTCTGCCCGCAGGGCAAGCAGAGGTCTGATGTTCAGGAAACTGTGTGTCGTGTTGCTCGCCGCACTTCCCAGCTCAGGCTCACATCGGTTCTGTGCTGACCTGACGAATCTGTGTTCTCTCCCAAGGCTGGTGGGAGAACTCGTGCAAGTCTGAGAGCCAGCCCCCAAGTGCCATCACACGACCTCACACCGGGGCTTTCGATGGCCGTCTTCATGACGTTTGATTCCGTCCCAAACGGATGGACCCGAATGCTTAGCCCGCACCCCAGACGTGGTGGCTCAGTGCGAGCACAGGTGCCCGCGGGTCACGTGCGTGGAAACTCCTTCAGCAGCCTCGTCCTGGGAAGTCTGTGCGTGTGTGTCCTGTCACCTTTCTACTGGGCTTCCCGTCTCCCTCCCTGTCCTGCCTCTCTTCCGCTGATGGTGTCCATATGCGCTTCTCCTCACGTCCCGTGGCACCCCCACGGTTTTGCTCTCTGATTCTCTCTCGCCTTTCCTTCCGGATGACACGTCTCTGTCTGTCTCTTCACCCCTGCTCCTCGCCGGGGCCCCCTTATCGTGCTTCATTGTGTCTTCCTTCCTCATAGCTGGTCACAGGTGAGAACCAAAGTTTTAGAAGTGTTTTTGTCTATTGTGTGACAAGAGATTTTCTGGGGTCGATGGTGAAAACCTGAGTATGTTCTTGTTTCGGTGAAAGCTGTCCCTGACCCTACTGACTGAGAGACCCGCGTCTGTGTTCTGGGCGTTTCCAGATTTGCTCGATACCAGACCAGTAAGTTAAGTTTATTCTGTCATCACGCGCCCCCACCTCGGGCCGGCACCGGAGCACATGTGGGCCCTGAACGTGGACTCGTCGGAAGGTGCTCGTTCCCGGCTCACGGTCTCTTTTCAGCTCCGGGTTGTGTTTGGTCATTTTGTGCACAAAGAAGCTGCTGAGCTTCCGGATTAAAAACATTCTACCAGCCAGGTGGGCAGCTGTGAGGAAACGTGGGTGTCCAGCGCCATGACCCCTCGGCATGCCCGGCCGTACTTTGTAATACCCGGGGGTGTCTCTAGGGAGCCTAGGGTTGCCCAAAAGAGAAAAAAATTTAAATTTACCTTCACAGGCAAATCCGTTCTTTGGGGGCGTGCTATGTGTGCTTTGGTTGTTCCCTTTCCAAATTTTCCTCTTGCACATGTCCCCATTCCTAGTTTTCTTTACCCTGTCACCACTTGCTCTCCCTGGACCCGGGAATTCAAGTCGGAGCTACTTCGCTGGGTCTCCTCCTGGCAGGACGCACCACAAGCTGTGTTGCACGTTTGCTAACTCCGTTTCCTGTGTGTCATCCCACAGTCCCAGCCCCCACGGGGGGCATGGCTTCTGGGTACACGTAAGTCTAACTTAGCAATTACGTAACAGGAGGGGAAGAGAAGTGCTGTTGTACACAGGTGGACTCATGTAAACTTCACATCTTAAGGGTCATTTTTTTAAAGCTTGTCTCTCTTTTTAAAGACACAGAACTATCTTGCATTGTCCTGTCCTATCTTACATAATGAAAGGGTCAGCTAAGTCACCTCGTTCACCTTGCCCAGGTTAGTAGAGTTCCCCAAGACCCTGGAGAGCCCCATTACGTGACATCCCTTGCTCCATTGCTCCAGCGCCACGTGTCCGGTTCCCTTCCTTAGGTGACTCCGGGGGCCTCCTCACTGGTTTTTTCTGCTGACCAGTGTTACTTTTCCTTTTTAGTAGCCACAATAATCTTGTTTTTCTAATCGGAATCCGGCTCTCTCTTCCTCTTTTTCTCTCGTTCTCTCTCTCCTCTACTGTGTCAAGGTCTGTTTTCTCTCAGCCGTTTTTCTTGGGGATAAAGACAGACTGTCCACCATCCCGCCTCATCCTCTGCTTGACATCGGACTCTCTGAGCGCTGTTCACCCTGGCTTCCCAGTTACTCTCCCTACCACAGGGCCTTTGCATGAGCTTCGTTCCCCCTGCTGTGTTCCCCGTCCTGTCAGCACTCCCCCGAGATGGCGCCTGTAGCTGTCCCCTCAGGTGAAAACATCAGTCCTTGACGATACTCTGTTTCCCTCTGTGTGGTTGCGTGCTCACCTTTTACCACTTGTCCCACTTGCAGGTTCACGTCTGTTTTCGGTTTCATTGCTGGGTCCATCTTTTTCATTGACTGTACACGTACTCCATGAGAGCAGGTGCAGTGTCCAATTCTCTTACCTTTTCTTCCCCAGCAATTCCTTGGTAAATATTGGTGAGAACAGATGCCATGGCCTACAGGGAGGAGGCTGGAGCTAGAACTCACGTGTCTTGACTTCCAGACCAGACTGTTGCACTGTGCACCAGGGACTCAGAAGTACCCCCTGAGGGCGCTGGTTTTGCGGGTGTTCTGGAGGTCCCGCCATGAAGAAAGATCCAACGAGGGTATAGTCTTTCCCCCTCCTACAGTGATAAACACTGGCCGGAGAGGGGTCAGTGCAGGAGACATGAAGAGCTCGCTCTCTCGCCCATCAATTTTGTTTAGCCGTTGCCATGTGCTGCTGTTTCCTCCGAGTGGGTGTGAACATGTGTTTAGCCCAGAGTCATGTAGACCTGCTGAGTTCGATTTGTAAACAGTGGGTGGGTGTTCCGCACAGAATGCCGTGCATGCCAGGTACTCGGTCATCCTTTTAGACTCAGGATGATTTCTTACCCAGGGTGTGACTCCTGCCTGCCCCTGCCCGTGTCCAGTGTTTTTACAGGATAGGGATGATCTGTGAGAGCTGTGGCTCCTCTCCCTGGGGCAATGACCTTCATATACAACATACCTACGATGCAGTCTTTGTGCCACAATGTCCCGTAGGTGTTACTGTCTAAGTGTTCTTCGCATGTCCATCCTTGTGGTCTCATAACAAACGATGTTATAGAGCAAGCCCCGAGGCTCTGAGCAGAACAGTACCTTTCCCACAAGTGCATAGTCATCAGTCTAGACTCAAATTCAGACTCCCTGGCTCCCAAGTCCAGCACCACATATACAGGGTGTCCCCAAAAATGCATGTATACTTCACCATCTGATAATGCACCTGATTTTCTTTCCTTTTCGGGTTTAACCAGTTTGAAATGATGGGTGATGTCTAGTGAACATGGAATCCCCTCCACGTTCACCAGATCTCACACCTCTAGACACTTTATAGGGATACGTAAAAAATAAAGTTTATGGTACAAAACCGGCAGCAGCCGACGAACCGAAGGCAGCAGTGGAATGACAGTGCACGCACATGCCGACCAGAGTGATTCTTGATGTTTGCAAGTCCGTTGCTTCGTGCGGCCCGCAGTGCCTGGACCAGAACCATCATCAGTGTGAAAATAGGCGTTGACCAAAAGAAAAAACTTGTTTCTGTAGCTTCTTTTAAATTTTGAAAATAAACTGTACATTAATAAATACTGACTTTATACTTATTCGAAGTGTGTTTATGTTGGGGGGGACACCTCCCCCTCTTTCTTTCTCTCTCTCAAAACATACACACTCGCACTCATACTCAGAATTTTACTTCCTGTATCTGGGGAGTGTGGACCCCATAGGCCGTGGGTGGCTATTGCTATGGACTTTGGGTTCTGTATTAGGAAACCCTGAAATTGAAGCCCCCATCTCTTTCCCATCATGCTGCTTTGATTGAATCACAATCTGAGGGAGAGAGGGATTGATTGATTGATTGATTGATTGAGAGATTGAATCGCCCGGGGACCTGGTTCTAGAAAGTCTACCCTGAGCCTTTCCTGCCTCCGCCTTCTGTCTCATCATGCTCCAGTCTTTAGCTGTTGCTTGTTACCTTCCCAGTTGTCACTTTATCCAAGTTCAACTCTTACTGCTACTGTTTTAAACTTTAAATTAAAATTCACTTATTTATTTATTTATTATTAGGGTATTATTTGCTTACAATTTTCTCTCCAGCAACTCAGTGTATTTTAAATAAAAAAATTGATTTTCAAAGAACCTTTTATCAAGAACGCTTATGGGAAAATCTGTGCTATTGGACATGAATAGATTTAGGTTAAAAAAATCCAACAACAATACATACCTGTAATCTGCGAAAATAGGTCAGTGTTACCAGAGTGATTAAATGCTAGCATGACACTTACTTTGGGGTGAAAGCGGGAAATGAATGAGCATCAGGCTAATGAAGAGAAATATTAGCACCAAATTTAGATTTTTTTTTTTCTGCGATGTGACCAAAGGGTAGAAATAATCAAGGAAAGGAAATAGCGTTTTTCTCTGTGTTTTAGTGAACACAAAGCATGTTCTCAACAGTGAAGATCTCCCGGCGTGCGAGCCCCGCGTCCCGTCGCGGCTGTCCCTGCCCAGTACACTTTTTATTAGGTGGGAAAGGTGGCGCCACTTTGACATTGAACTCTGTCTGGAGGCGGAGCGCTAGGCCTGGGCGGCCGCCCTTCGCCGCCGTCCGATAACCGACATGGAGGACGGGACGTCCACGCGTCGTTTCTGGCGCTGTGTGCAGCGCTGTCCGCGTGCGATTTCCTTCACGTTATCCAAACAACATCACCAGGTGGGCACCCTTGTAACAGTCATGGAAACCAAGGCAGAGAGAAACGGAGTGACTTGCCCAGGGTCACACAGCACCGTGACAGCCAGGATGGGATTCCAGCCCACGTCTGCCCATCTGCCGAGCTCAGGGCTCCTAGTACGTTCTGTGTTCTGCATGGACTACTTCGGGTGCGTTTTTGTTCTCAGAACAGACCCGTGTTATCAGTGGTCATCAGGACATCGTCCCATGGGAGCTGGGAGGGTCCCAGGGTTAGGCGTCACCGAAGACAGAAGCCCCTTTCAGGAGGGAGGTGTGTGCCTGTAGCAGGCTGTGTGCTCCAGTGAGAAATCCTGTAAAAGCAGAAGTGCGATTAATGTTTCAGATTGTACAGTTTCCTAATTATGCTTTTAATTATTCATAGAAAACAAGTAAAATGACCCCTGACAGGGAAATAAATGATTTAGGTAGAATCAAATATGTATAAGGCACGGCGCTTCCCTGGGCGAATCGTGTGTAGCAGATGCTCTCACACTGCTCTCCTCTCCTCCTCCCATGTAAGATGCTCGGTGTCGGACCCAGAGCAGCCTGCGCCTTATCAGTGGTGGTTAACACACGACTCGGCCAATTCATTGCAAGTTTGTTTTGGGAACTAAAGGCATGTGATTGGTTTAATGTAATACGTTGTCTTCTAAAATAATCATAGTACGTTTTAGAGTTCACCAAATGACACCCCCCACCCCCCCATTACGATGTTTTTTTAGTGGTTCAAAAAGAAATCAAAGGGAGAATGATACTCCATGACATTTTATCCAAATTTCAGCATGGATAAATAATGTTCATGCAGCATAGCCTGACCCATTCTCTTACGAATTGATTTTTGTTGCTGCCATGCTCTGAAGACGAGGCTGAGTAGTCGCGTTGGGGACCCCAGGGCCCACGAAGCCCTAACTCCTCACTGGCTCACCCTTCAGTTCTCCTGCCCTTGTTCTCAAACTTGCCCAGCACACCAGAAAGGTGGGACAATGCCACGAGCATGCGAAACACTTGCTTTCACTTTATTTTATCCTTCAGTTTGCCGTCCCACTCGTTGAATGTTGTATATATTTCAGAAGTTCAAGGGAAAACTGCCTTTGAATGCCATGAAAGAGGATCATTTATATGAGCAGGGCTCCTTCGCTTGCTTTTAATCCTTTTTTCTCTATAGAGAAATGTTGAAAACAATTGCATTGTTTTAGAAATAGGGTGTTCGTCCAGCGTGCATCTTTTCCGGATCTTGATTTTCGTGCCAGACTTTTCTCTGAAGTTTGAACTGAAATTTCATAGGGAGACAAGGAAGATAGGAGAGATTTTCCTTGGCATCAATAAGCTTGGCTCCGGATCACAGACCATTCAGTGTGTTGGTTGGCACCTTGCATTCTATTTATATAGCAACCAATAATTGTTGAAGGAGTAAATGAAAGAATGAATGAATGAATTCACCTTTGGAAACAAAAAGGCGGGATGTATCAGGTTAATAAAATCTATTTTTTCGAAATTTTCTGTTAGCATAGGTCCAAGTTATTTGTTCTCGATTTCTCTTTCCGAAGTTTCAGAACACGGGTTTGTTCTTGAAATTTAGAGTTTGAACTGACTGAGGTCCCCTGTGGGCCTTACGGACATGCTATGTGTCCTTTTGGACAGGCTAAGGGAATTGTCTCATACTGGAAATGAACGGAAACAGGAAAGTAAATCTTGTCATGTGCTGTTAGCTGATTGACTTAATGAGCAGAATTTTCACATCACTTTCCTGGGCCCCAGTGTCAAATATGTCAGCATTATCCAGTAGAGTGACGTTGTCCAGTAGTGACTGCAGTACCCAGCCCCTGCTACCCCGCTTCTCACTGGTTTTGCCTCGTATTGGAAGGAGCTGCACGTTTTATTTGTGATGTCTTGCCTAGCTTTCCGACCAAAGAAACGTGCCTCTCACACCTGGCTTATCATTGTCCTCATCTCACTCCAGACCTTGAACCTTGGGGTAGCCCCAGGAATGTCACTCTGCAGGTGACTCCGATGATCAAGAGGGCTTAGGAGACCTCGATTCAGAGTGACTTTCTCTGTCATGGTCCCCAGTATTTTCTCCATCGTTCAATGGAGAAGAAATTCTGAGACCATTCCCGGGGAACTTTCAGGATTTAGACCCAAGTAATGCTGGAGAGCATTTGGCGACTAGAAGCTGCTAATTTATTCAGAATGGTTGTTTTTGACTTTTTTTTTCTAAACGGGTACGTGAAGAAGTAATTCACATCATGCAGTCATGAACTTGATTTGCAACAACGTAAATCCGTCAAGTTGGGCTTTGAAACTCACCTTGTTTCTCTCCCCTTCCGTTTCACACAGTGGCCATCCTCCTGAAGGACGACTATTTTGTCAGCGGCGCCGGCCTACCCGGCAGATTCAAAGCGGAGAAGGTAGAATTTCACTGGGGCCACAGCAATGGCTCTGCGGGCTCCGAGCACAGCATCAATGGCCGGCGGTTCCCCGTAGAGGTGAGCGAGACCCGCGCCGCCCACGTGCGCCTGTGCCGTGGACCTTTCCATTAACGAGATGCTCGTCTTCACCCCCGTCACTGTGCAAGTCAGCCTTGGCCTGTCCCTCCCTGGGTCTCTGGGAATCTTTACACACAGCACAACAGGCGGACAGTCTGTCCTCAGTGTCTCATCTCGGTTTGACTGGAGAAGCACGTGGATGTCACCGACATCACGGTTTTAGCAGGTTCCCCTCCGGTCAGTCAGCCGTGTGTCTCACTTGACAGCGGTGTTCTCCGAACGCTGCCTTGTAACGGTGCGGTTCTGCATGGAGCGCTGGTCACTTCGTTGTCCCCCTTCAGAAAAGAGAGGAGTTAGTGTGGATGTCTGAGGAGCCGTCTCAGAGTGTCTCTCTGGGGAAGCTGTCTTCAGGTTTTCCTGTCCCCGTCAGCTGTTGAAAACCGTCCGTGACCATTAGTGGTGTAACTCCCTGTTCACTTTGCTGAGGTCGATGGTGACATTTGACCTCCCCCGTGTCAGTTCCAGAAAGATCCATGCTGCTGTTCAGAAGAATGGAGGTCATGTGTGAAGGAGGAGGGACAAGAGCGAGCCTCCAAACTCCTGTATTAATGTTGGATGGGGACAGAACATTGCTAACCTTATTTTTACCTTTAATCAGGATCAGGATGTGAATATTCTTTTTGGGGGGTGACTCACTTGTCCGCTGGTTGTCTGGTTCCCTGTGGAAAGCTCTGTGAGATTGTGGAAGAAGCAAATGGGTGTGTGTACATTCGAGTGTGGTTGGACTCAAATATGGCGTGACAGCTCTCAGTGTCGTGGAACTGCTGTTAAGTCATGGCCTCCTATAATCTGGAGACAATGCACATGTGCACACACAGATTTGCACATAGTTTACAGGAGCTCCTCACTCACCCTCGTTCCTCAAGCCCGTTCATGGACTCTTTCCGCGTCCTCAACCCTTAGGTGAGGATCCCGACCTGGTGAGAAAGCCAGTGTATCTGTTTACAGATACCTCTCGTCACAGATAGGTTTGTTTCTTATCTACGATCACTGGAGAAACCAGAGATAACAAAGAACATGTGTCACATTGATTCCGGTCATGGCTGAGGAATTCTCAGTGTGAGAATTCGTCCCTGCTGGGATTCTCTCTGTGGGACTTTCTGTTCTGCTCTCAGTATGTCTCACGCGTAGGGCTTCTTAGACTAAATGCTCTCTCCTCCCCTCTTGCGACTGAATGAGTGAATCATAGAGGTCTTAGCTTTGTTTGTACTGGGGCAACTTGGTTCCTGGAAGCAAGCTTCCGTCATATTTTGAAGTTTGGGGTTTTCCCTTCTGCTCTTGCTGTCTGGTTCCCCTGGGCCGTGTGAGCTGAAGGGGACCATTTGTATCCGGCCAGCTTTGCTCCAGAACCTCTTCGTCTTAGAATTGGGTTGCCACGTGCTCAGGTAATGCAGTTCTGCACAAAAGATCTGTGCCTGGAAGTATGAAAACTTGTTTTGGTGGCCACCTTGGCAGAGAGGACCTTGGGGGCTGGAACGAGGGAGCCGCCTCACCCTTCACTGTGCTCCCTGGAGCTGTGGGGCGTGTCTCCTCCTCCCTGTTTGCTTCTGGAAAAGTAGCCGGACTAGACCGTGTTCTTGGGGCAACTTGGGAGTGAGTGGTTTGGTTTTCTTTCACTCAAAGAGTGCCAGGAGCTTCAGAAGCTAATGAGAAATGTCAGCCACAATTCCTAGACTTATTTTTGACCACGTTTTAGAATTTATTGATTTTAAGTTATGTCAGATGGTAAGGCTGTCTATATCAAATGGGTTTCTCATCCAAGCCCTTCTGGTTCAACTGTTGTTTGTTTTTTTTTTTAATGTGACAAACATGTTAAATTACTTAGTGAATATACTTAGAGAAACTTGAATTTCACAGATGAAAGGTAACAGGGTCAAATTTAACTTTTAAATTTGTACATAGCAGTTCCTTACTTTTGCTCAAAGCGTGTGTAATATGTGAGGCTGAATTGCTTTATTTGAACTCGATCAATACCAGCTCTTTCTGAGGTTTTTGTACTGTTTGAACATCTCAGATGTGGTTTATTTCTTTCCAGATAACTACATTGTTTTCCAAGAAATTAATAAAAGATAATATATCAAGTAGTAATTTATCGACATTGCAGATACTGTATATTTGTCTTGTGCAGAGTGTCACTGAATAGGCACTGTTGAAGATTGCACCAGGATTGGTAGGCTCCAGCATTGTTCTCAGCTGGAGACTGTGTTTCCCGCCAGGGGACATTAGGCATTGCCTGGGGACATTTTTGGTTGTCACTGTTGTGAGCCGTGGTACGCTACCAGCGTCTAGTGGGTAGAGGCCAGGGATGCTGTTAAACATCCCAATTCATAGAGTCGCCCCACGACAAAGAATTATCCTGCCCAGATGTCTCTGTGGTGATCTCTGGAGCAGAGGAAGCAGTGTGTTTAGAGGACTTGAGCCTTCCTTTACTTGTGTGGCATTGTTTTAAGTACATTTGAATAAGGAGGACTCGCTGCTTGAGGAATTATTCCGTCCTCTGGCGGCTTTTAGAGGAAATGTACCTTGCCTTATGGGTAAGAGCATCGCTGGCCCTGCTTCCTTTAGATTTCTCTCAAGTCACGGTATTGGGGTATTTCAACAGCTACCTCAGTGCCTCCGCTCTGCAGGTGGAATTTGAAGCATATGCCCCCCAAGAATCTGGATGTGCTCCCTGAGGGGAAAGTACAACAAACCCAATTTGGTACATTGTACTGCTTCCCAGGAATTCTTTGAGGTCATCTGCAACTCAGTACACATCCAGAAATGAGACCTCTCCTCATTTTCTTGGCTGAAAGCCTAGACTCGGTCTTGTAGTTCCTACACGTAAAAACATCCCATCCAGTTAGAAAAATAAATGCCCTTGTCAAAACAGAACCAAAGCCCTTCAGAACCAGCATTCTTTACAGCTCAGTTAAAGTTAGAAAAGAAAGTCAGAATCGGATTACAATGCCGTGTCTAGGTGACGAGACCTCATTCGGAGCCTCAGATGTCCTCACCTCCTGTTACTCAGGTTTAGGCTTGCCTTTTGTCAATGTAGTTGCTGGGTTACAAGGGTAAACCAGAAGGACAGAATCCCTGTGCTTAAGGTATTTACGATGTAGCCATGCCACAGACGTGGAACAAGCAGTCACATAAATGGCTGTGTACTGTCTGTTGTGATACAGTCTCTAAAGGAAAGCTAGAAGACTTCTGTGGAGACATATTTATTAAGATACAAGATATTTATTAAGCAATATTTCCTAAAATGGCAGCGATGGATTGGAGCCTGTTGATAGAACAGGGATATGCAAAGGCCCTGAGGCAGGTGATTCTCAGTACGTTTAAGGAGTAAAGAAATACCAGTGGGGGTTGTGATAGGCAGAGTAATGTCCCCCTCCGGAGTCCCTTCAGTCTCTGAAACCTGTAATATACAATTTTACGTGACAAAAGGAACTTTGCAGATGTGACTCAGTATCTTTAAAGGCTCGGGATATTCTAGTGGTTAAAACAGTGGAATCAGAATGTCCAGTTCTAGTTCTTCCATGGCTACACAACTTTGTGTTATCTGTCTCATCCCTGTTTTCTGGGACAGGTTCTATCCTATCCGAAACGTTCTCCCTGTCCCATACTCATTCTCTGTTCTGTGATTGGTCACTTAAACAAGTGTGCATGTAACATGAATAGGGTTCGAATCATGGGGTGTTTCCCCTAATAACTGAAGTGGCAGTTAATGCCTATAGAAATCTCCAGAGAAAACCTCCGAGAGCTCCGTGTAAGTGCCGGGTTCATTGCATGCTTGTTGTCTGAGGTAATTAAAATCTTGTTTATTACAGCAAGAGATTGCAGGAGTTGTTGATTCAGACTTATTGGTGCTTTATGAGTTGAAGTCTTCAATAAGCTTAAATGATCCAAATTGATTGTGTGTGCCCTTTCTAGTGAGGCTCACAGCTGGTTCATTTCAGCTCTGCTTAGAGCATCTTAGCAAGTGAGCGGAGGCAAAGACATTTTCCCTAATATGCAGCAAGTACACCCTACCATATGGTTCAGGTCTACAGTCCCTTAGCGGAAACCCCAGAGGCCAGATGTTTCAGCATTCAGAAGCTCCTTTACAGAAAGGTATTGGCGCCTATGCCGTATTTATTACGGAGGACAGGTAGTAGGATCTGGGACAGTCCCCCTTGGATACATTGATTCTTCTGCAGCATGCAGGTGAATATTCCCCACAAGTAGAAAATACCAATATTCTAAATAACTTTACATCTCTTTACATCAGGTTTCACCACCGAATTACCCTTTGCATCGAAATCATATATAACAAGGACAACAAAATACCTTTGGTCTTAGAAACTTTGGAGATTTTGTCATCACTGATGAAGGATTGACAGACCTGTGTTTTAAAACCTGATCCCATAGTGTGGCATCACTGATCTGTGTCCCGAAGCGCGTGGGTTAGGTACAACCGTGACACAAGCACAAATCTACCTGGTCGGCTAGATGTGTCCCGGAGCTGCTGTCACCTTCGTCCCTGCTCTGCTGGACAAAATTCTTAGTCAAAGTTAAAAAAGTTGCTAGTCTTCGGCTGCCCTAGTTCTGTGATTCACTTCCGTTTTACCGTTCTCTTGGGGTCTGTGCTTGTGTTTGGCATCCCCATCTTTGATCACGTCTGTATCCTCCATCTGCTCAGCTCCTGCCTCCCGCCTAGAGCCGGTCAGACTTGTGATTGGCCTTTCGTGTTGTGAAAGGGCTCTTGGCTCTTCCAGCGGTTCTCTTACATTCCGGTGAGATTGTTGCACTTGCATTGGACTCCTAGGTTGTATCCCAAGTAACTGCATCTGCCATCCTTCTCCCAGGTGAGCTCATGCACGTGTGACACACACAAAGCTGTCACCCTCTCTACACTCAGGCAAGCATGGCAGGCTCCTACACAGCTCACATGTGGACCAAGGCTGCCAGAGAAGGAGCTCCCACGTCGATCCCCAGTTTTGGTAACTCTGGGCATGGACTAAATGCTCAGCCTGGCTGGCACTTTTTTATGGATCTCTTCTGCTGGCAAGGAATTTAGACGTATGAGATGCCCACTTGAAGGTGTATTTTATGCGTTGGCGTCTTAAAGTCTTTGAATAGGCTCACCAGATGTACTGTTTGAAATGGGACCGAAAACAACGGTCCTGTCCCATTTCACATGGTACGTGTGGTCAGCCTAGTCTCACTGGGCTAAAATTCAGGGTGTCAGTGGGCTGACCATATGTACCGTCTGAAACGGGACAGGACCGTTGTTTTCTGTCCCATTTCAAACAGTATGTCTGGTCAACCTAGGTTTGAAGACTCCTTCATTGAAGAAATCTGTTTATCATGGTTTATTTAACTCAGAGTTTTTCCAAACTTACATGACCACTGGCCCTATAGTACTATCAGTCTTCGGAAGTGGGCTAGCCTTCTCTCTTCCTTTAGTCCATATTCCTTGTAAGAAATGGAGTCCTTTTCAGAGGACACCAGTGATGATGTGGATTTTCATTACCTTAGAAATTATAAAATAAACTTGCTTATTCACAAAACTATTCTTTAGTGTCTTTGTGAATTTGATCCTCTCTTGATTTGTCATTAGGAGAACTGTCATTAGAGAGGATTGTCACTAAAGGGAGACTGAGCACTTTCTACTAAGAGTAACATTTGCAGCATCACACATTTTCTATTGCCCTGCCTCGTCCCTGCCTTAAATTTCTGGGGTTGTCACATCTCTGAAATGTCACTTCGTGCCTAGAGAGCCCTGGGTCCATGAGCTCAAGACTGTTTGGTTTCCTCGTCCTGCCCCCTCATAGAACACGGGAAATGTTAGGGAGATTGTTCTGTGGTGATGGGGTGTTGGCTGCTCTGTGGCGTAGTCGGTGGTCTTCACCTCTGTAGTGACTTCCATTGAGTTGCAGGGGAATTGGCTGAAATTTAATTAGTGACTTTCGAAGATGCCATTTCAGAATGGAATGTTTCATCCTTTCCTAGTGAAATATTTAATCTCCATCTGGCTGCTCTTTCATGAGGATGGCCGGTGTTAATTAAGAACTTGTGAGGAGGCCCCAGTACTTAGAGCATGCTCACTGGAGAAGTGAGCGTCTGGTTGTGCAAAGCCAGACAGCGGGTGTTGGGAGGTAAAAGCAACCTTGGTCCCCACTGTGGCAAATCCCGTGGTGTCTGACAGTCCTCCTCAGGTGGCCGTCCTTCGATGTGAACTTGGCTCTGGGCTGTTTGCTGGTGTGTCTCTGACATGAGATGTGCAGATAACTGAATGAATCATACTGAGAATTACAGTGAAGAAGGTAACACTCTCAAAAACGAAAACCTGATTAAATAGGAGACCCTCTTCGTACAGAAACTTGATGACTCCAGCGGGGGCCCTCCTACAACCAAAGGGAAGGCTTGGGGTGGCTGGGATGAAAGGATTTGGAGTGGCGTTGGTGATTGTAAGTGTAATGATAATACGTTAGACCCTATTTAATGAGCATTATCTGTAGGCTGACCAGATGTCCTGTTTCAAACTGTACATGTGATCAGCCTGGTCTCACTGGGCTAAATTCAAGGTGTCAGCAGGCTGACCAGACGTCCTGTTTGACCCGAGCCAGGACCTCTGTTTTCTGTCCCATTTAAAATGGGACGTCTGGTCAGCCTAAACCTATGTCAGTTACCTCATTTCATTTTGCCATCAGCTTGGGAGAGAGGCGCTCTTACACCTGACCTTCCAGACGGGACAGCTGAGCTTCTGGGAAGGTAATGGACTTGGCTGAGTTTCTCTTAGTACTCCGGAGTCTAGGCTCCCATGTCTCCAGCATCTGAACCAGCATGCCTTCTGTATGATAAGGAATTTTGTTGTTTTGCTTGTTATCGTTTTAGGTTGTTTTAAGAATCACCAATGCAGTGGAAATAATTATGTGGGAATTTTAACTGCTGCTTATTGTGTAACAGGAAAGAAAAAAAAAAAGAAAGGGCTTCAATTATTCAGAGATGGTTGAACCAGCAGTAAAACACACAGAGGAGAGGGGAAGGGAGCACAAAATGAGACCAGACCAACACTGTCTCATAGAAAATACACTGTGAGCCATACATTGTAATTTAAACATCTTTGGTAGCCACATTAAAGGAGGTAACAAGAAATGAGTGATTTTTATTTGATTTTAATCATTTATTTCATACATTTCATGTAATAATTATTATAAAATCAATTAAAAACTTGCATTGATTTTAATATTCTATTTTTACTCTAATGCATTGAAGTATTATTATTTCAGCAGGTAATCAATATAAAAATTTATTACTAAGATGTTTCACAGTCTACGTTTTGTAGTATCTTTGAAATCTGGTGTGTACTTTAGATTGCCAGCATATCTCGACTCGGACTGGCCACACATTTCAGATGCCCGGTAGCCGTGCAGCTACTGACGTGTGCAGACCTGTGGGTGCTGGAGCACACTCATGGAATTGAGAGGATAAACTCGCCAAAAGACTAAAAGTTCTTCAGGAGGAATTTTTGTACCGTGGTGATGAGTGCACTTTTTCTCTTCCAACCAAGAAATATGCAGAGTGGTTCCGCTTGTCTTAGGACCTGCCATGGTTGTTGAAAGGCTTTCACCTCAATGTGGTATAGGTTTTATTTCTCACAAGCTTTACATTTTTCCTTCGTATCCTTCCATCCACTCATCCTTCCTTTGCTTAGTCACTCATTTGTTGTTACAACACTAGTTCTCAGGGCCTTGCATGCTTTTCTTCTCGGAATCCATTTCCAAGCCGGCAGGGGAGCCCCCTGTGCAGACCTCAAGCGGCCCGATCCGGCGTATTGTAAGTTCTGGTCAAGAAGATTTAGGGGGCATGGGGCTCAGAAGCCTCCCCCTCCACACACATGCACGCACTCACACGCATGTGCACACACACACTTTTGTCTTGTCAAAATCTGAGCAGGAAAGCTTGAAGCCATCTTAAATCTAAAGGCTTTAGCAAGTTCCTTAGTGTCACTGTCACTCAGAAAGATTTATCAGAAATGGGAAGAAGTCAAGATGGAAAGAAAGTCTTATTTTCTCTCCGCACTTTCAGTCCCCAGCATAGAATGCCGTAGCGCCCCAACTTCATGGACTCGGGGCCATTCCTACCACATTGCTCACTGGAGTGCATGGCCTGGCATTTGTGCTGAGTGCGGGTAGTGTTCTGGGTACGTTTACTGTGCTACATGGAGACCAGCTGGGCAAATTCACCGAAACCGGATTTTATTTAAAAAGATAGATTCCGGCTCCTGAACCTTTGAGGATGTCTCAAGGGCTTTAAAACTTCAGTTAATACCTGAAAGCTATTTGGGTTCATAGTTAAATAACCTCTAAATCCCAGCTCTTACTATACAGGTTGAGCTTTGATTTCGGAATCTTCCTATTAAAACCTTTACCTGTATCAGTTTATGAAGTTCAGTATTTCCAGGAATCTTTTCAAATTTATGCCGTAGTGTTCGCCCTGAGGCTTGGGGTGAAAGAGAATTCATCCCTGGTCTCCTGACATTTCTCAGCCTGTGCCTGCCTTTCCATGTACTTCTCTCTCTCTCCCTCTTTATTTTTTTCACCACTTTATTTGTTCATATTTAGTTATTGGCAGGATAAGTGTGAGCTGAAATCTCATAACCACACGTGGGCAGCACCCTTAGACAAATGTGCTCACCATGTATTTTCTGGATTCTTGTTCGTCCGTCTAAATGCTCTGCAGAAGACGACATTTGTGGTCAGCTCTATTAGGAAATGCTACATAACATGCCTTCTTCTTACACCTTGCTAACGGGCTAACAGTAAAAGTCTTGAGAAGTATTCCAGTAGAGAAATCGGCATAATTCCCTTTTACCAGGAATCTCCCAAACTCAGTTGGCCGTGCATCTCAGGCCCGTGGTGTATCCTGAGACACCCATGATGGGGAGAATACACAGGGGGGCATGCTGTCCCCAGTCATTCAGTAGAACGCCCTCTTCCATGCCGAGGTGATGGAAAAACACAGGCTCCGGCAGAAGTAACGCCCGGACTCCAGTACCGATTTTATTACAAACTCAAAACCACACTTGCTTATGATTTTGTAATAAAAGATATGGTATAGATTATCAGCTCATAAAAAAAGGAGTGTTGTTTGTGTAACCATAAGCATGTATGGTTATGATTTTGTAGTAGAATCCTAACTCAAATCTGGGGGTTACTTCTGCTGGACCCTGTACTGGAATGACTTCCTTACCCTGGGCTCCAGTTTCTAAATTATCACCAGTGTTTGCTCATACAGTTGATGAACAGAGCCTCCTCTTCTAGTCTGGGACACCAGTGCCCTGGCCCCGAGGTCCTTTACTTTCAGCAGGTGCTGCGTCCCCGTGGCAGAGGCTTGGCAGAACAAGCAAGGGGCAGAGCCGTCAGCCAGGCGGTCAGCCAGGCGGTCAGCCAGGCGGTCGAGGTTCTGATGCTCGGGGGCCCGGAGGGGCATGGGAAACTCAGTGACTTTGCACCCAGGAGACTTGGGAAGTCCTTGGAGTGTTCTCAGCAAAGGAGTGACGTTATCTGGCTTCCATGTGAGAAGGGTCCCTCTGGCTGCCCTTGAAAGTAGGAAACACCTGTGACACTGACGTTAGAAGAGGTTTATAATCAGGAGAGGTGATGGTGGCAGAGGGAAAAGACTCAACTCCGATGGTTGTGAGGAAAGAGTGCGAGTCCAGGGAGATAGGATAGCGATGTTACCTCAAATGCTAAAGTTTCTGTTTCTTCAGTGTAAAAAAAAAAAAAGTGGGGAGAAAATCGTAGCTAACTGACCAATCTGTAAATATTTATAGCATTTCATTCAGTTTTTTAAATGTTTCTTTTGAATGTTTGATTACATACTGTTCAGATTTTATTTGTGTGATAGGCAGTACCTGGTAATTTCGTTATAGAATGTGTTACACACGAAAGAAGAATGTGACATAACAAAGTGATTACACATGATGATAATAAAACCACCTCCTCTCCTGCAGGCTTGATGTGAGTTAATAGATGTCGAGTGCTTGGAGCAGGAGCTGGCATAGTCTAAGAGCTTATCAGTGTTGGCCCATATCATCTTGTACATTGGGCAGCAGATCCTCAGTCCATCTCTTTCTTTTCCACCATTGCCTCTGGTTCAAGCCATCGCCATCACTGTAGACTGCTCCCCCATATTCCATCGAATCTGGGAATCAAAGTTTTCTTTTAAACAGTGTGAATTGCATCACACTTTTCCTGTGATTAAGAGCTTCCCGTGGTTTCCAATCCCGTGTTCATTGAACCCTCCTTTGCCCTCTAAGGCCCTCCTTGATCTGGCTAGTCACTCCCTCCACTACCCATGCTCCCCACCTTGTTTTCAGAGGCCCTTTCCTCAGTCCAGAATGTTCTCTCCCTGATTTTTGCTTCTTGTGGCTCAGGCCCTTCCAGGTCCCACCTGTGGTGACACTGGCTGCTTGCCCCCTTTCCAGCCCAGTCATTTCCTTTCTCTTACCCAGCATCATTCTCTTAGCACCCCTCACTTTTGGAGATCATTTATCGATTTGTTTGTGCACTTTCCTCCCCACTACCACACTGCGGATAAGCTTCTGCAGGAGACGTGCCTGTCTGTCTTGTTCACTGATGAATCTTGGCTCCATGCTGACTGATAGGACCCCGTAAAAGGGGCAGCAGCCATGTGTGTTAAGAAACCAGCATTCTCATCGTCTCTCTTCACCTTATTGTCTCAGTGATCTAAATAGCAAGGAACTCTCATCCCTGAGAATGAGAAGTTGTGATTCACTCATAAGAGGGATGTTTGAAGAAGCAAATCCTCCCTCCAGAAGTACCACTTCTGTAATGTGGGTGTGGAAGGCCCAGATAAATTAGTGACCCCCAAACAAACACGTCCACCCTGCTGCCTCACGCCACGTGACTGAGGGTTCATCGTGCAGCTCCCAAACTGGTCTTCCGGAGGTCTGTTCTTCCGGAGTGTAGCTTATATTAGCATTATATCTGCATATCAAGACAGATTCTTCCAATTAGGCAGTGAGGTCCAGGTTTGCAAGAGCTGTTAATACGTACATGAGCAGTTTCTGTCATAGACTTAAATGTGTGCCTTGGGGAGTTTTAGATTGAGACGGTCGGTTTCATTCACGAGCTAAGGCAGGAGCCGGGCGAGTCGTGGGCTGCACTTCCCAGCAGGTTCCTTCCCTAGAAGCTTCTCCAGTTCCCTGGCACACGGAGTGATGGAGTTGCCAGGTTCGTCTCCTCTGCCCCACCCTCGCCCCATCCCAGAGGGTGCCTTCCTCTGTATTCATTGAGAACTAGCCTTCGTGAGCAGCACAGGGCATTTCATTGCGAACAGGACCCCGGGGCACCTAAGAGGCCAAGCAGTGTGAATCTTAACCAGAATTTCCATCAGAATCAAGTGGGCAGTTTTTAATTTCCCACAAGCACATTAGAGTAACCTTCACTCATTCCATATTGATGGTATATCGAAGAACAAAACAGAACAAAAATCTCTCAATTGGCAGTCTGCTTCCCACATTCAAATAAAACGCTGTGTGTCCTCAAAGTGAACACCATGCCTCCCTCTGCTTGGTCTCACTTTTCAGAGTTTACTAGAACCCCATGATGTAAGTAAGCAGGAACTGGCTTTGGAGTCAAATAATAGGTGATTTGTAGACTCTGGGGTGTTGCCCCCTCTTAGCAGTAGGCCAGGACCGTTGACTGATGGAGGGCTCCCAGTCAACCTCAAAAGTGCCTGAAATCCTGCCATTTGAGAAGGCATTGTTGCCTCTACAAGTGCTAATATTTGGGAAGGAGCAAAATATAGGATATTTATTTCTATTGAACACGTTAATGAAACTCATCGGCTCTAAGAGCAAGGCGTCACTTGGAATGAGATGCACGGGTCGACTCTGAGAGGACACAGGGCGGGCAGGGCCGGCTGAGACACTGCCCAGGGAAGGCGGGTGTGGCCGGGGGTGAGGAAGCCTTGCGTCTGCCAGGCACGCGGCTTGTGTCGCAGCGTAGGTGAGTCTGATGCTTGGAACGCACAGTGGTGTGCGTCTGGAGTGTGATAGTGGGTCTTGATGTTTTTGAAGGGACTCTTGTGGAAGGAGGGACCAACTTACTAGCCTTCGGGGGCCCGGAATGGAACCAGGACCTACAGAAGCAAACTCTGCTAAAGAGGCTGGTTACAACTCGGGCAAAGCACCCAGGCCCGCTGAGATCTTCCAAATTCCCATTTCCTCAGTCCTGGGGACCTCCTGAAATATGGGGTCGAGCAGTAAAGGATACCCCCCGCCCACAGTTCTATCAAAACAAGTCCTGGGACAACAATAGTAGCTTCCTGTTCAGAAACGACGTAGTGTGTGAACTGCAGCCTCTGCACATACTGTGTCGTTCACTCGTCACTGACCAAAAACATCTTTTCACAGAAACAACGGTAAACAGCCAGGATCCCTTTTTCTGAGGTGAGAGTCTCCTGATCGAAATCTCTGTAGATTTCTGTCTACAGATGGAAGGTTGTCTTGATAGAGATCATTCAGGGAGCCTGGAATCTGGGCTTTGATACCGCTTTATACTGATCACAGACGATCCCCGTTAACATTCCGATCTATTTTCCGCTGGCGTTTGGCAGGAGGCAGGAGAAGATAAAAGTAGTTACTATCAAAGTGAATGTGATCATGCCCTGCTTCAACTATTTCACGTGTTATGAATGTTTTTCGTATTTTGAAATACTCTTCACTTCTTCAAAGATGAAATCTAATTTTCTTACTTGTACCTAGCTGCACATTTCTACAAATTTTTCACAAATAACTTATTTTACCTTAAGACTAGGTGAGAAATAACAGAACAGTGAGTCTAATTTAATGTCATGTCTGAGACCTAATTTTTTCTAAGCAGAAACGAGTACCCAGGTAGCATATGAAAGCACAAAATTTTTTTCTGAAAATGCAAATGGTTTCTGTAGTCTTTTGCTTATCAAAATAATAGAGGTGTATGTTCATTATAAAATAATTCAAACAGTGCATGAGTTGCGAAGGCAGTACGCGTTTTTCCTGCAAACACATAACACTCTAGAAACGCCCGTGAGCCGCACGTGGTTTTATGGGCTCACTTCCGCTTACTGGAGGATGGAGTCTTCCAGGGTCGGGAAGCAGTCACCTGCCTCGGTTAGGCTCTCAGTCAGCTGACTGGGATCGAATTTCATCATTAGCTATGAGACTTTGGGCATCTCTTTAACCTGTTCCTTTATCTGTAAGCTGCTAGTTAATACTAATTTCCACCTAATGAGAGTTTTTGGAGAATTAAAAGTAATAATATTTTGTAAAGCACCCCGTTTAGTGTCTGTCACATAGTAGATAATCAATACATTTTTGCTTCAGTCAGTTTTCATCAATACATGTGTGGGGATGTGACCATTTGTTTTATCAGTACCTTGTCCACGGGCATTTTGGCTTTTCCATGTTCCCCTGTTGTAAACATCCTAGCTATGTAGAGTGTGTCTTTGAGATAAACTCAGTTTCTCTAGGGACCAGCCACAGGACATGAAGGTAAAAGGTAAGAATTATCTAAAAGGCTATTTGGTTTGTTGGCATTGGGGAATAGAAACCATTAATCTAGGACTTCTGGCTTTCTCTAAAGAAACTGAAAATCTCTGTATTTATATGTATACTACATCCTTTGTGTAAAATACACTATGTTATTGGTGATCTAGAGTTAGTGATCAGTTAGCCAGGATATATAATCTCAAAGCTCAAGTTTTTTGTGTGTTACAGCTCACTCTGTCTGCCTTTACCTTCACGAATTAAGAATGTTTGGGATGCTATTTTAAATTAATTGGTTTGCTATTATATGGTATTATAACTTGGTGGCTTTATATATAAATTCTGAAATTGTTTATAATAATAATACTAATTACTTTTCCCCACCAGGATGCAAAGTTCCTAATACGGGCTTATAAATCCCCTGAAATCACATGAGAAATTTTGTATATTTAACTGTCATCGCTTCTATTTTTTTGGATGTAGTGTTTCACTCAAATTCTAGTATTGTATTCTGATACTCCCCTCCCCACCCCTCCAAAAACAATAAAGAATGTGGAGAGGAAAGAACAGGTTCTTTTCCAAGAGACTAATTTGATTTTTACTTTGTAATGTACAGAATATATAAAATTGACGTTATTCATAACCTCATTCCTAATCTCATGAATCTTCTAGAGTTCTGAAAGCTCACACTGAAGTGACTATTTTACCAGCACCTATGAGCAGGGACCATAGCTGGTCGTCTTGATAACTCTGTAACCTCAGTGTCTAGCACGGAAACCAGTACGTTGTAGGCGACCTCTTTCAACTTTTTTTGCAAAGTAAAAGAATGAGTTCACTGCTTTGCACTTAGGGAATTTAGATCAATAAGGAGTCTTCCAGCTTAGGTTCACAGGAGCCTGCTCACAAAATATCTCTATCTTGTCATCACATCTGGCTCTAGTGCCAGCACTCGGCATGACCAAATCAGTATTGATAGGCATTTTGTTTTGACATACTAACTGGCAGGCACAATGCTTGTCACTTTCCGTTGACTCAGGAGAGGGTGGAAAGTTCAGCAGGTTTTACCCAACAGGCTTTGTTCAATTTAAGCAGATTACAGTGTGAGCGATGGAGGTGGAGATCAGAGCTGGCAGGGAGCTGGGCTTTGAATGGGACCTTCAATTTATTTGACACGGCTAATGTTCTTATGAATGTGGATAGAACCCTGGTTTTTGGTGACAGATAGAAAGATTGACTCCAGGATGGATGGCGTCCTGGGTGGATTAGTAAATCGATTTGCTAAGAGCTGGAATGATACACCTTTTGGGTCTGAAATTCACCCAGCAACAGCTTAAGATAAAAACCCTAGTGGCACTGGTGTTTCAGAGGTATTCTGCATTGTAAGGGAAGGCTTTTCTCTGAAACTGTTATTTCTACCGAAATAAAAACAAATATTATTTTCATTAATAAAAGTGGGTAATTAATTGCTTGGTGATAATATTGTTTACTTGAAGCCTTTTTCTGACTGTTCTTTTTTTTTTAATTTGTTCTTCAATCTTCTTATTGCATGTTAATCAAAATAATATAAATAAATTCTCAACAACACAGACTCATTACTTAGGAAGATACTTCACTAATTAATTACATTTAACCTCAAAAGGCTACAGTTGAACTGTATTGCTACTTATGTTGTGGTTAAATTACCTGTTCTAAATAGTTTAGTGAAACAAACAAACAAAAAACCAAAAACAAAATGCTTATTATCTGTTCAGTACATTAAACTTCTATGTTATACTTGCACGTAACCCTGAATCAACCTCAGATATATAAATATTATTAAAAAGAAGTTACGGAGGTTTTTATCTTTGTAGTCCTGATAGAAACATCAGGAAATCAGAACTCTTCCTTGGCTGAAGATGGACTTGGTCAAAAACAGAATTAGGACATTTACCTCAACTGGCCATGAGCACTACGGACACAAATGTGTATTTCCCAGTGTGCAGCCTTTTATTTATTTATTTATTTTTGTATGTGGGTAGTTCCGTGGCTGGGAATCGAACCCAGGCCGCAGCGTTGACAGCGCCAAAGCCTTAGCCACTACACCACCAGGGAATTCCTGTGCAGCCTTGTAGACGTTTCAGCCAAAGACCTCTGTCTCCTCCAGTTCTCCTTACATCTTCTTGCTGGGATTTCTCCAACTATTTTATTTCCCAAAATTACGTGTGAATGCTCCCTCTGATTTGGAATATTTCTCGTTGCTATGTATTTCTCCAAGTATTATTTTTGAATGTTGTTACTCTCTCTTTTCATGATCCATGTTTATTTCTATGTATATGTAAACACACAAACAAAAATAATTTTCAGGCACAGTTACCAAAAATGATTGAACTTTCTGGAATATAGAAGTATTCAAAAATCTTCCTGTGTTTCCCCATATGGAAACCCAGTTAGATGGATTGTTCTGAGATACCAGGGCCAACGCTGCCAGTGCCAAGTCTTGGATGTAAAGTGGTTAAAGTCAACTTTCCTCATCTGTAATAAATGTTAGAGAAGGTGCTGGGTGTCAGGATGTTTTAGAACATTGTAAACTCCGAATAAATATAAGGTGCATCAAAAATACAACATTGTAAGATACTGTGCAATAGTCCTTCAGTCATAGCATTACTAACCCCATTTCTATTCGGGCGTAATTCAACCTTCAATTAAAGGCTTATTTTAGGATATGGAGTTCTTCCTTCAGACCTCAAGAAGTGCAAAGAATTCTAAGTTTGGTCAATATTAGAAAGACAAATGACATAAAGTGTTTTGAAAGTATTTATCTCATGGTTACCAACCCCCTCATCCTTTTTCAAGTTCTTTTTGCCTAATTCAATATGTTCTTTAGTTTAACTCAACCTGGTGGTAATAAGAAATTAATTTCTTTTATTTACCAAGATGCTGTTACTGATTCCCCCTCTTTTCCATGACATAATTTCTCACTTGTTACCCGTTCTGTCAGGTAGGTATCTGAAGAATAAGAATAGACAATTTGGGAGACAAGTCTTCCTTCTCTAACCCCTACCATGTTTTCTGATAGATAAGGTTGATCAAGTAATGAATGAATTTAAACCTAGTAGCTCTGATAAATCCTTTAGACTTAAATTCGTATTCCTGGGTTTAGGATCACGAATAGGGCTTTGTTTTCTATTTTTCAATATGAGACTTTTCAGTTTGCTTGTATCAGATAATGGGAAGTTATTCCACATTTTCAGTAATAACCTGTATTTTAACAGCGAGTTGTTAACTCTGTCTTTTTTTTTAACCAAACCTCAGCAATTTCTTGTTGTTTATTAGTATTGGAGTTATCTTCCTGGAGTGTGAAAGTCATGCTTGTGACCCGAGTTGGAAGGAAGGTGTTTATGCAGTGGGCTCATAGTTGGGGCAGGAGGTTTTCACACGTGGGCAGTGAAGTCAGAGTTAGGCACTAATAGGGAGTGGGGTGAAGTACTAAAACTTTTTAGTAAGTGGTGTCTTAGCTGCCACTACCCACCCCGGCTTAAGAGAAGAACTTATTATTTTTAAATTATACACATACACACACACACACACACACACACACACACATACATATCTGTCTGAGTGCTTATATATAGCAGCCCATATGCTTGATACAGATGTAGTGATGTGACTGGGGGGAACTTTGCTTTATGTTTTTGCTCTGACATTTGAGAATTTAGTTTTGCAACCTTGGCAGAGGACAGGGAAGGACTCTGAGAGTGTTTGCTGTTTTTGTTCCTCTATCTACAGTTCAATATTAGGAATTCTCAATTCAATACTATGGAAAACGATTTTCTAGTTCTTTTGATACTATTTTTACTTTATTACAATAAACAAATTTTCATCTACTTTTTTAAATTGACTTCACCTGGTTTTAAGTAATTAAGATTTCAAAAGGGATCTGAGATTTTGTTCTTTTGGCAAATGTAACATGTAACCATTCTGGAGTCATTTGTTCACTTTTAATTCTTTCCCTATGACTTCATTTATTCTAAGGGTCAGTCCCTTGAATTTCTGCCTATTCTTAAAAATCACCAAGTTTCAGAATAATTCTTTTGAAATAACATAAAACGTATCATTGTTTTAGCATACAGATAATACAAGATAATCTGACTGGAAGAAGTTGTTAGGATAGGTTATATAGAGTCTTCAGTGATGAGCTAACCAATTTTTATCAGAGATAGAAAGAGAAAACCTCAAGCGGTGTCTTCTTCAAGTATTGGCTTTTACATAGTAAAACCATTATATTCTTTCTCATATTTTCCTGATGCATTTCTAATCACAAGTTTTTCAAGAAGTTTATAGACAACACAGTGTTTTATTGTAACGATGTTTAAATGATCTCTTTTCCAGTCAAGGGTATGCTGTTAAAGACAAAAAATGAGTTTTCAACCCATGCATTAAACTATGCGATGCCATCCGTCTGAAGATTTGGTAATCAATGGCGTGAGTGTGGTTGCTTTATTTCTCAAACTTACTAACATCACTGCATAACAGAAGCAGCTTTTATGACATACAGGAGTTTGGTAATGACTATATTATACGCTGGACCTTGATTTGTCTTAGTTGTTCTTGCATACAGAGGTTTCAGAAACTTCATGCTTAAGAATTGAAAATGTGTCAGGGGTGTTCCCTGGTGGTGCAATGACTAGGCTTTGGCGCTCTCACTGCCGCAGCCTAGGCTCGATCCCTGCTCAGGGAACCAACACCCCTCCTCCCCCCCAAAAAATAAAACTGAAAATGTGTTTTTGTTTTTGTTTTTTTCTGGTCAAGATGATGGAGTAGGTAAACACTGTGCTTACTACCTCTCACAAGCATGTCAAAATTACAGCTGAACTGCAGAACAAATCTTTAAGAATTGCCAGAAGTCCAGCTGAACCAAAGCCCTACAACTAAGTACATGTAGAAGAAGCTACCTCGAGACTGGTAGGAGGGGCAAAATGGGCAAATCCCTCGCCCATGAGTGAACATTAAAAATTGGGTGAGATATCTCAGCTGTGCAAGTTAACCTTCAGAAGAGCAAGGGGTTCCAGCCCCACACCAGGCTCCCTAGTCTAGGTAGGGCTCCAGTGCCAGAGAGAGAAGTCCCCATAGTTTCTGGCTATGCAAATCTGCAGAAGTTGTGGCTGAGTGACAGGGAGGGCAGTGGGAGTCGTAGGCCCTTCTCTTAAAGGGGCTGAGCACAAACCTACTTGCTGATGGATTTACTCTTGAGTTCCAGAGCTGGGGCTACAAAGGCACAAGGGCAGACAGGGAAGAATTAAATTGTCTAGCTTGAGGGTGAGGGTTAGATAGGCAGTTTTCTCCTGGATGGAGAAGCTGGCTTAGGCCATTGGGTCATTGTTGAACCCTCCCCCTCCCTGCATGCAGACTCAGGCAGTTGCTGTATCTATCAGCCTGGCTAACACCATTCGTTTGCCCCACCCTGGTGATTCCCTAGACCCTGCCCCATTCATCTTGTGAGCACAACCAAGTAGCTTCCGGTGACTTTTTTTTATACAAATGTCCTATCTTGGCTCATGCTACCGACTTTTCTAAAATCTCTAAAAGTTTCACAAAACCCAAACAAGCAGCATCTGGCTTTGGAGTGTTCTGTACCTCTGAGCAGCCCTAATCCTGGCAGTAGCAACAGACAGCTTCAGTTTGTGGCTTAGCTTCTCAGGGTACCTCCAAGCTCAGCATGGGTGGCAGTCTTCTGCAGTTTGCTTTCTGGCTCATACCAGGTGGCCCTGAGCAGGGCACAGACTGCACATGAACTATGCCTGCGGCAGGGCTGCCTCCTAGGACAACATACCCAAAGGCCAGACTGGGCAGGACCAGAGCCCTGATAAAGCAAATCCAGCTCTTGCACAACAACTCCTTCACTGTAGTCATGGCCAGTCCTCACAACCAATCAGTTCCAGCGTCAGTCACTCTCGGTGACATGCCAACAGCATCCAAGGCTCAACTGCAACAGGAGGGCACACACAGCCCACACAAGGGGTACACCTGGAGCAACTGGCTCTGGTGACCAGGGAGATTGTGCCACTGGCCCACATAATACACCTGCTATATAAGACCAGGCAACAGAGCAACTTTACCTAATACATAGAAACCAACACAGGGAGGCAGCCAAAATGGGGAGATAACAAACACGTTCCAAATAAAAGAACAAAACAAAGCTCAAGAAGAACTAAAGAAAATGCAGCCAAGCAATCTATCAGATGCAGCATTCAAAACACTGATTATAAGATTGCTCACTAACCTCAGTGAGAACTTCAACAAAGAGACAGGAAATGTAAAAGTGCAGATAGATAACATAAAAAGAACTAGGCAGAAATGCAGAATACAGTAACTGAAATGAAGATGACATTAAAAGGAATTGGCAGTTTAGAAGATGAGGTAGTAGAAACCACCCAAACAGGACAGCAAAGAGGAAAAAGAATCTAAAAAAAGGAGGATAGTTTAAGGGGCCTCTGGGACAACATCAGGTGTACCAACATTCACATTATAGGGGTACTAGCAGGAGAAGAGATCAGGCAAATAATTTAAAATGTATTTGAAGAAATAATGGTGGAGAACTTCCCTAACCTAATGGAGAAAATAGACATATAAGTCCAGGAAGCACAGAGTCCCAAATAAGATGAACCCAAAGAGACCCACACCAAGATACATTATAATTAAAATGCCAAAATTAAGACAAAGAAAGAATCTTAAAAGGAGCAAGAGAAAAGCAGTTATTTACCTACACAGGAGCTTCTGTAAGATTCAGCTGATTTCTTATCAGAAACTTTGCAGACCAGAAGGGACTGGCAGGAAGTATTCAAAGTGATGAAAAGCAAGGACTTAACAACCAAGATTACCCTACCCAGCAAGGCTATCATTGAGAATCAAAGGACAGATGAAGAGTTTCCCAGACAAGAAAAAGCTAACGGAGTTCATCACCACCAAATTGATATTACAAGGAATCTTAGATGGACTTAAGACAAAAAAATATATGAGTAATTAAATGGCAATAACTATGTCTCTATTAACAATTACTTTAAATATAAAGGGGTTAAATGCTCGAATCTAAAGATACGAATCTAAAGGTAGCTGAATGGATAAGAAAACAAGACCCTTACGTATGCTGCCTACAAGAGACTTGCTTCAGATGGAAAGACACACACAGACTGAAAGTAAAAGTATGGATAAAGTTATTTCCTGAAAATGGAAATGGGGGTTAAAAACAGTTGGGTTAGCAATACTTGTACTAGACAAAATAGACTTTAATACAAAGGCTGTAAGAAGAGACAAAGACCCAGTCACCCACTTCTGGGTATTTATCCAAAGAAACCCAAAATGCTACTTCTATGGGACAAATGCATCCATATGTACATTGCAGCATTGTTTACAATAGCCAGGATGTGGTGTTTGTCAGTGGATGCATGGATAATGAGGAGGTGGAACAAGTATACAATGGAATATTGCTCGGCCAGGGAAGGGACTGGGTTCTTACCTTCTGCAGTGGCATGGATGGACCTGGAAGGGTATTGTACTGAGAGGGGTATGTCAGACAGAGAGACACGGGTGCAGTGTGATTTTGCTTGTAACTAAACAGAAAGAAACTCACAGATACAGAGAACATTTTGATGGTTGCCAGATGAGAACGGGAAGGGGGGGGTTGAAAAAGGGGAAGGGATTAAGAACTACAAATTGTTTATTAGGTGGTCATGGGGACGTGGGGTACCACGTAAGGAATATAGTCAATAATATTGTAGTAACTATGGTGTTAGATGGGTACTAGATTTATTGGGGTGGCAGATGGATGGGAGTTGGGAGGAAGGGTAAAGAGGGTGAAGGCATTAAGAAGTTCAGATTGGTTGTTACAAAATAATCATGGGGATGTACAGTACAACACAGGAAATGTAATCAGTAATATGGTAGTAAGTATGTGTGGTGCCAGGTGGGTACTAGAGTAGTCAGGTGATCACTTCTTAAATTATATAAATGTCTAACCACTACTCTGTACAGCTGAAATTAATAGAAAATAATATTCAGTGTCAACTGTAATGAAAATTTTTAAGTAAAGAGAAAAGGTGAAGGGAAATAAGAAGTTCACATTTCCAGGTATAAAACAAGTAAGTCACAGGGATGTAATGTACAGCATAGGGGGTGTGGTCATTAATTATTGTCATGACAGCATGGTATGGTGTCACGTGGTTCCTGGACTTAGCATTGTGATCCCTTCTTTAGGGATATAGGTTGAATAACTATGATGGTCACTTGAGACTAATTTTGTTAGCTATATTTCAGTAAAAATCTTTTTTTTTTTAATTCATTTTTATTGTTAGACTTATTGGGGTGACATCTGTTAGCAAGGATTACATAGGTCTCAGGCATACAATTCTACAGTGCATTGTCAACTTGATGTATAATCAGTTCACCACCTAATGTGACTTCTCTTTCCATCACCTTTCTCCCCTCCTTAACCCACTCATCCCCAAATAAACATTAAACTATTGATTGTGTCCATGGGTTATTTGTTTGTTCATTTCTTTTTTTCTTTGCTTTCAGTTTTATATTCTGCAGATGAGTGAAATCATGCAGTTCTTTGTTTTTTCTGTCTGGCTTATTTCACTTAGCATGATGGCAATATTTCATCTTTTCTTACAGCTGAGTAATGTATATGTACCACAGCTTCTTTATCCAGTCATCTGTCGCAGGGACCTTTGGTTGTTTCCATGTTTTGGCCACTGTGAACAGTGCTGCAATGAACATTGGGGTACATAAGTCTTTGTGGACAAAGGTTTTCAAGTTCTTTGGGTAGAAGGGGGATTGCTGGGTCACATGGTAGCTCCATTCCCAATTTTCTGAGGAACCTCCACACTGCCTTCCACAGTGGTTGTACCAGTTTGCATGCCCACCAGCAGTGTACCAGAGTTCCTTTTTCCCCACATCCTCTCCAACACTTGTTATTCCTTGTCTTGTTGATAATAGCCATTCTCACAGGTGTGAGGTGGTATCTCATTGTGGTTTTGATTTGCATTTCCCTGATAGCTAATGAGGAGTAAAAATCTTTTGAAAAAAGAAAAAATTGAAAATGAAATATTTTTGGCATTAAAAATTTTTTTTTACATTAACTACTTGTCCATGTTTGATACTTCCTAGACAGGTCTTATGTTGCATGTATCTTGACTTTTCTGTCGCTCATTAAAGTATTATGGTCACTATGGGCCCTCACTTTGTGCTCATCTTGGAGACACAAAGAAAATGGGGTAAGTGCGTAAGATTCAAACTGAAACGGGCGTGCCGCGGTTTGAACCCCAGCGCTTTCACTGCGATGTGCATGAATTGGGTACTTAAGTTAGCTTCTGCACACCTCAGTTTTCTCATCTGAAGAACTGGAATGAAAATTCTACATAAAGGGATGTTGTATAAAACAGAGCAAATGTGTGTTGATGGTGTTCGGCAGGGTGCCTAGTGCATGTGCCAGTAAGTGGTAACTGTCGTGATCGTATCTGCTGTCACCGTTTACTGCTATTGAGTCAAAGCATGACTCATTCACAGTGATCATTGAGCGTCAGCCTGGGTATCGTGTTCTCTTGAGGAAAAGGGCCCTTCACTGCTTCCATTTTATTTTGTTTCTTTTTCCTTTCTTCATAGTGCTTTTACCCCCAGTGGTACTTTAATAGGACAATTGGGTAATGAAGCTCATTATATTCATTCAAGATTATTGTTCTGCAGAAGATAAAAAAAAATCGTTGGTTAACAGGGCAAAGAAGACTTAACTTCTGTGCCTGAAAAACATCGTAAGTGCAAGGACGTGTACGTTCCCTCTCGTGCCCTATCTGTCTCCAAATAGTCCCCCTCCAACTGGCTCCCACAGCCTGTCGTTCATTCCGGTTCTGGTTGCAGAATGTGACTGGCTGTTTTCATTTCTGCTTCCAACCCACAGCGTTCTTACACCACCCCCACCCCTCCCTGGGAAAGGCAGTTACCACCCAATGGACTCATGTCAGAGTGAATCAGCTCCTCAGACCATCCTTTCTGTAGCTGGAGTGTTAGATATCAAGATACTGGCCGAAAGCAAGTGTCTGCTTAAGAATAATTTGTCCCTTACCTGTCCAAGCCCTTTGGCCACGCTAAATCTAATTTCTCCAAATATTTTTGAGTGCCAACTCATATTTTAAGCCAAGCAGCTGACAAGAATTCACCTGTAGGCTAGCGTAATCAGATTCTAACCTATCCAGAGGCTGCACCAAAAAAATAAACTCACTTCATGCGCACACATTTTCAAATCCATCAAAAAATGTGCCCCAGAGCCAGAGTGATTTTTAATAAAAGCATTTGCTAAATGATCATCGAGGAAATGTGTGTGTTCGTCTGTAGGACAACGCCAGGGGTTAGAGAAGAGAGGCACATTTTTGCATTTCAGTAAGTAATTTTCCTGGTTATCATAAAATATCACGTTCCTTGTTGGAAATCTTGTTGCTGCCCGAACGCTCCGGGTAAGTGTTTGCAACTCGTGATTATCTATTCCCCAGATCTTTCTAGATGTGTGATGTGTGAATCATCCCAGCCTGCATTTAAGGCTTGAAAAATGTTCTGTAGGATTCTTTGGTATCAGAGCATTCATTAATTACTGAAAGGATGAGGCGGTGGTTTACTGGAAGTCAGGGCTGCATGGCACTTTGTTCCAAAGGGGAGAAAAGGCGTCCTCCACAGAAAAGAATCATTTCTAAGGGTACCCTCCTAATATCCTGCTGAAAGATATGCATTATTTTTTAGGATTATAAAGAGTTCTTTCAAAATGATCTTTCTGTAGTAGCATCCACGTTATACTAGAAGATATTCTTGGTTTCTGGCAACAATAAACTAATTACTGCCTATACATTTTTAATAGTTTAATCCATCATATTCTAGGAGAGAAGTGATTCTGATTCCAAACAAAAATGAAATGCATGACCAAACACATTATGAAATATATGATTTCATTAAATCCTATTGTTAATTCAGTTAGAAGAAAATAGTTTAGTTGAAACAGAAGAAAAGGAGTGCTGAGGTGTTATGATTGCATTTCTTGATATGCACATACCTTACTATTATTCATAGTCAAGACTCGCTGCTGTGTTTCGTTATGTGGCCTGGTAGCCATCAAAAAGGGAAGTTAAGTCAGGATTTGAAAGCAGAATGTTGTTGTACACTATAACTTTGTTAGCACTCGTGGATTGCATGGAATAGAAACCAACTCAAATCAGCTTAAACCTAACAGGATAGTTTCTTATCAAGACACAGGAATGTCTCATGGAACTCAAGGGCCCAAACGTGGCTAGAAAGTGGACAGAAATCTTTCTTTTTTCATTTTTTCTGTTTGTGTCATCATGGTTTCTTCTTTTGTATCTTCTGTTGGACAGATTCTTGCTGTCTGTGTGATACATTCAGGTTCGATAGGTACTTGTTGAGGTTTTAAATTATGGGTTGATAATCAATAGTTCTTTGAGCCTAATGCCAATAACCCAGGAAAGAAAGGCACCTGATTCGTCCAGTTGGGTCAGATGGTCCATTCCTGGTCCATTTGGCTGTAGACATGGTGTACAGAACACATATGTCCATTTGTGGTCCAGGGTTATGGCCATGGTGTACAGAACTGCTAGGACCCTCTGTGTGGGTGTTTCCAGAGCAAAGCGGCCTGGCTGAGTTGCTAAAATGCTACTTCTCACACACACGAAGACTGTGTTCATTTCTACCTCTGAAGGAATATGTGCATCTGGGCCAGCATCACATGCAAAGAGTGGTGGCGTCGCATGAACTCCGTGTATCATCTGGGCACAGATTGGCAACATGACTCCACAGGTGTGAGTTAGAGGCCATTCAAAGACACTGCCTGTTACTTCATTCTCCAGGATGCACCTCCCATCGTTGGAAGTTTCAAATTCGCCTCCTAGAACAGCAGAGAAAGATGTCTATGATTTAAAGACGGGCCCTTTATCCAAAGGTGAACAGAGGTGTGCTAGCTCGATTCCCATTGCTGGCACATCCTTAAAAATGTTAAGACGCTCAGTATTGTTTATGAAGGAGTTAAAATAGCAGCATGTCCTCAGAAGGGGTGCCAGGGTTATTTATTTATTAATTTATCCATCTCCTTTGGAAAACTTACCATCTGGATGGTGTCCACATTTTATAAACAGATAAATTAAAATCCACAGCAAATTGATGACAATGTGGGTGACCTTCAAACCCCCTCGTACACCAGCCAGCCAGTCCCTATTCTGGTTGTGCAGAAGTAGGGATGGCCAAGGGGAAACACATACACACAGATGGACCTCCTCCTGTTTGTTTGGTGACATCAGATCTTCCTTCATAAGACCTTGCGTTTACTTTGGCCCTTACTGTAGGTGATGAGGACATGTGAATTAGGAATACCATGCAAGAGGAACGTTCCCGAAGTGACACAGTGCATTTCCTCTTGCCCGGCCACCTTCCTCCTGTCACAGGCATTGTCCAATCTGATTTTCCAACTTGCATTTACTGGCTCTGGTTGAATGACTTTATAAATTGCTTTCATGATTATCCTTCTGTTGCTATTAATGGATATTAGTTTGATGAGTAAATATGTGGTTTACAATTTGCCTCTATCATTTGTGTATTCTGAGTGGCTCAGGTTTTAAATTGCATGAGGCTTTTAATGAAGTCATGTGTATCCAAACACAGGTTTAACTTCATGCAGATATGTATTCTACAAGTTCGGACAATTAATTTTGCAAACACATCCTAGAAAAAGTGCTACATACCTCATTGGTGAGTATCACTATGGTCACCTTCAAAGTCCTCCCCTTGGGAAGCTGTGCACCGATGCCAGTGCCTCGTTCACCCCTCAAAGCCATTTTGGAACTCTTTCTAGAATGGCCATCAGAGCTGTCATTTTACCTTACTAAGGTTATGACACCTTACCAAGTTGTTTGTACAGTGCTGCCAGCATAAGTGCACAGTGGCATAAACTTAATTGTCAGATTTTGGGGATGACAACAGCTCTGATGGCCATTCCAAAAGAAAAGTTCCAAAATGGCTTTGAAGGGTGGACAAGGCACTGGCTCAGCTCATCAGTTCCCAAGGGGAGTCCTTCGAAGGTGACCATAGTGAGATTCAGCAATGAGGTATGCAGCGCTTTGTCTAGGATGAGTTTACAATATTAATAGTCCGGCCTCATATATATACACACAATTCTAAAAGGATGAAACATTTTTCCCTGTGTTTTTTGACTTAAGTCACTTGTTATACTTATCTAAGTGCATTTTGACACATTACTAACAAAAAGAACTTATTAAACTTTTGTTGTTATTTATATTTATATGATAACCTAATGTCAGCCTGTCAGAATCCTCATACATTAGTTACTTATAAAAACACTTTAATCGAAATGTTGCTTTAGAGAATTATTAGAGGTAGGTAGGAGGACAAAATATACATAAGACTAATTAGTATTTTTAATACATGATACAACATTTCTATAAGGCAGACTTTCAGTCCTGGGATTTATTGTAGAGTTGTGGTTAATGGATATTAGTCAGCTTGAGCATGTTTTATAATTACGGGTAAAGGGAATCAGGCTTTTACTGGAAATGCCATCATTGGTCAATCAGTTGACTTTCAAATGAGTGTTGTGGAGGCATAGATCTTGGAGTGGTGGGGGGCTCATAAATCATAACACCCGTTTGGGGATGTGAGATGCACTCCTGAGCAGTTAAAGAAAAGCCAGCAGTATACAATGAAGAATGTTGAGTTGCAGACAGATCCACAGATGTGACATGAGTGTCCATAATGGGATTAATTGTACAGAAATCTAGATATGACAAAGACTTGTCATCGACTTCATTGGGGTGAAGGCTGACTCACCTGTGGAATGGGACAGGGATTTAGACTGATCCCCCCACAAAGGGACACTTTGCACTGACTGTACGCCTTTCTCTGTGCTAGGTGCACAAAGTAGAACTAGTCCCCAAATTGCAGTGACAGGAGTATAGGCCACATTGGAAGAAATCGAGATGACCCATTTACGTAGCTGAGAAGTCTAGAGCCTGCTTCCTGAGAGGGTTACATATTCCCTGAAAACTAAAGAATGCAGGAAAATTGGATAGGGGCACCTGGGGAAAGGTGTGTCCCAGGGTCAGGGAACAGCATGTCAAAGGCCGAGAGTTGAGGGAGCGAATGGCACATTGGAGGGAAAAGTTCAGGATAGCAAAGAGGCAGAGTAAAAGCAGGGTAAGAGCGAAGGCTGGAGGTGTTTGCAGGGTGTACGGCGGTAGTGAGTTTGGATTCTGTCCCAAGGGACATGAGAATGCTTTACGTTGTTCGGAGAGCGACGCAGTTCGAGTGATCTGTTAGGCAGTGACTGGGACTGTGGAGTGGACGGTGGAATGGATCGAGGACGCCAACAGTCTGAGCCTTGGAAGGTTCCCGAAGTAATGTAGGCACGTGGTGATTGTTACTCATCTAAATCTGACTGGAGGCAGGGGCCAGGGAGAGAAGGGGGCTTATGTGAAGGATAGTTGGGAAATGAGGTTGATAGGACTTAGTGTTGGATGCGGAGAGAAGACAGAGAGATGATGTTAAAGTTTTTGGTTGGTACAGCTGGGTTCATGGTACGGTGCTCGGATGAGTCCATGAGCCCAGTGGAAGGGGCAGGGTGCATTGCAAGGGTATGTACCCAGTTGGTGTGTCTTAAGAGACCAATTGGTCAGATGGATCTGCCACTCAAGAGACAGGTCAGAACTGGACATAAACACTTGAGAGGTGTTAGCATGCATGCAGAGATTAATGCCTTCGTGCTGATGAGAGTGGCTGGAGACAGTGGGGTGAGGGAGAACTGGTCATCCTGAGCACGCCTGTCCAACCTGCGGCCCGTAGGTTGCACACAGCCCAGGACGGCTTGGAATGCGGCCCAACACAAATTCGTCAACTTTCTTAAAACGTCACAAAAATCATGCACAGACCTCTTCTTAGCTGTCATTAGTGTATTTTACGTGTGGCCCAAGGCAGTTGTTCTTCTTCCAGTGTGGCCCAGGGAAGCCAGGTGGTTGGACGCCCCTGATTTAGAGGAAGAGGAGCTTGTGGAGAAGACGGAGGTGGAAAAGCCAGAAAATCAGAGGAAACCTCGTGCTCCCAAAGGCAAGGGACCCGTTTGCTCTAAGAAATGGAGGAGCAGTTGACAGTGCCACGTGCCCCCTCAAAATCACGTGGGGATAAGGAATGCGAGGGAATTCAACTGCAAGCAAGCTTACTGGTGACTTTCCCCTGATCAGTTGCTTTAGATTTAATAGATACAGATTTACATAGAAATACCCAACCTGCCATTTGCCGAACAAACCTGAATCCTCGATACACTATTCCAGGAAATTCTGAAGTTTCCAGTGGCAAAATTGGCAACACCAAGAGACCTTTTGTGGCCCAGGAAGAAATGAAACCACTGGATTTTATGAAGAGCATTCCAATTTTACAGAAGTATTGAAGGAAGGGAGGGAAGCAACAAATCTGATTTAGTGAAGACATTTTCCCTGACAGCAAGATTTACTCCTGGGTTATAAATTCGCCATGATCGAGACTAAAATGCAGTGAAAGTTAAATTTTCACCTATATCTCATTCAGCGCCTAACATGATTTAAATGACAAGATTTCAGAAGTGACATGTAGCCTTGGCTCTAAATATATTTTTTATGGCTGGAAATTTTAATTTCAGATCAGTGAAAAATCACGACACCTCTTCATGTGTAAGAGACGTAAAGAGTGGAGCGTTGGGCCGGGGCGGATGGTTTTGTCAGGCAGAACCGTTCAGGCTGAGGGGAATCAGATGGCAGAGTTTGCACAGGCTTATCTGTAAATTCGTTCCTGCAAGATAATATTGAAATGGTTGAATGACCGACCTAGTTCTCAGCTAGAGACAGGATAAGTTCTTGTTGCAATCTCCCATCAGGTGTTCAGTTTGCCTGTGACGTGCTGGCATAGGCATCCTATGACAACATTACACGTGCAGTGTGACCCTGCCCCTGCTTCCCACCCTCGCCACATCTGCAAATGCTCTCTCCCTCCTTCTCTCCTCAAGTTTCAGCCACCTTTTCTCTTTAGACGGCCTTGCCTCTTCTGCCCCAGGACCTTTAGACCTGCTCTCCTGGCTTGTCCTAGCTCAGAGCAGAGACTCCCCCTTGTAAAAGCCTCAGTTCACATGTCCCTTTCGAAGGAAGCCTTTTCTCTGACTTCCTTGCTGAGGCCTAGCTAGTGTCCCTGTTAGGGACTCTCATTGTTCCCTGTAATTTTTTTGAGGAAATGCAAATTAGGGAGAGAGGGAAAAAGGGAGAGAAGGTGCCAGTAACCACCTTGACGACTCGAGGTTTCTACGTACACTTGATGTTAACTGATGATTCTTCTAGAAAAAGTGAGAACGTAAGTTCGTGTGTACTGAGTGCTCATAATGGGCTAAGCCTGCAGATTATTTTTATTCGCACAGGAACCCTTTGATGACAGCATTATCTTCCTGGTGATATGAAAAAACTGAGGTACAAAGAGGTCAAAGTCACCAGCCCTGCATCCCTAGCTAGGAAGGGCACTGATAAATGTCACTGCAGTTTAGACCGCAAAGTGGCTTCCTCAATGGTGAGGTCCTTGTGAAAGGTGCTGGGTCAGTTGGTGGCATGTCTGTCAGACCCTCTCTTGTCATCTTCCTAATTGGTCTGAGTTACACTTAGTAGTCGATGTTCATTCAGGACCTTAACAGCTGGTGGAGACATGTCTGCTGTGATGATGGTCACTAGATGTCCAGTCAGAGTGGTTGAGGGCAAGGAGTAAGGCAGCACCTAACTGGGCTGACCAGGTGTACAATTTTAAACGGGACAGAAAAACAACCTACTGTCCCGTGTCAAACGGTACGTACAGTCAGCCTAATCCCACTGGGCTACATTCACGGTGTCAGGATGACCTTGTGCACTGTGTAAAACGGGACAGGACCATTGTTTTCTGTCCCATTTAAAACAGGTCGTCTGGTCAGCCTGCACCTAAAATATACTTTAACATGTCCATTGCAGCAGAAGACAACTGTGAATGAGTTTTAAATGAATGTAATCCATGCAGTGGCTTTGCTGGGTTTTCCAGAGATTGTCTGTAGGGACTTGTCCCCCACAGATGCTAGTCTCTGGGGGTGCCAATTCAATACATGTGATGGGAGTAATGTCATTCTCTTGTTTTCAAATTAACTTCGTCGGCGTGACTGTGCTCGCCCATGGTCCCTTCTTTGGGAGCAGGGCTATCCTGTATTGATTCGGGTGATGGATGCGAATATCAGACGTTCACAGGCCGGACACGAGCCCTGAACTCCCTGTGGCCGCTGGCCTGTGGGGATCTCCGTGCCACGGGATCGGAACAGTGTAACCCTGGGAGAGATTTAAAGTTAAATTGGACCATCAAGGTGCTGCTTGGAGCTTGAAAATGACACTGTTTTTGGACTCTCTGTTTGCCAGCTGGGTTCTCCAAGTGCACAAGTCAAAGCTAGAAGAGAGAGACGTGGATTCCTGGTCATCGGGCAAGCCTGGTATTTCCTACACCTGAGCAGCACCTGGAAACAGGGAGGCAAGGCCTTCAAACGTAAAGCCATTCCAAAGGTTGGGGTTCAGATTTCATGTCCTGAGGAATGGACAAGGGTGGGGTAGGCTAAAGATTCTTCTAGGCCATTTCAGAGTAATTGTAACAGTAATGCATTAAAGTGTCTGCAGGGGATATGATTAATTGAATTTGCCTTCTTTTTCTTACTTGCTTTTGATCTGGTCTTCTCTCTCCTCTACAAACAAACAAACAAACAAACAAACAAAACAAGTAGCCCTGCTCTGCCCCACACTTTCCCTGGAGTCCTTTGTTATTGCAAAGTGACACGTGTGAAACCTTGCCACTGACATTATGGACTTAGAATCTTACTCCTTCAGCTGCTTTATTAATGCCTTGGCTTGCAGCATAAAAGGCAGCACATTGAAAACCATGGAAAATTTCTGATTGTGACAGTGACATTTATCATCGTCAGTGGAGGAGCTGTGGCTTCTAGAGGGAAAGGTGCATCCCCTGCGAAACCCCTCATTTTCGATGCAGACTTTGCAGAGAGGAGCTGCTCTCCCAGGCTCTGCGCAGTCCCGAAGCCTCACACTGTTGTAGGTGCCTGTCCAGCAGTTGGTAGGAGCACTGTTAACCATTTTTAGCTGTAGATGCCCTTATGGGTGAAGGATTGATGTCATGTCCATTCAATGCCGGTGTCACCATGTCATTGAGGGCTTTTCTGTGTGGCAGACACTGTTGCATGCACTTGGGATGACGTATCAGTGAACAGGTAAAAATTCTTGTCATCGGGAAACTTGCATTCTAGAAGTAAGCAGTCCCAAACTCGTTATAAATTGTATGGTAAAAAGGTGAGAAGTACTTGTGAAAACAGTGGAGTAGATTGAGGGAGATAAGCAGGGTCCGGGGCCACAGCTTCAAGAGGCCTCATTAAGAAAGTGACATTTAAGGGGTGAGTCTGAGCTGGAATAGCTCAGAACTTGCACAGGGACTTCCCGACGAGGTGGGTAGAAGGAGCCGTAGCGGAGAATAATAGATCCCGGGTCCCAGGAAACTAAACATGCTTTTCCTGTTTTCCTTTCTGACTTCCGAATCCTCTTTGCTGTCTACGCCTTGCCATTATTTGGGGACTGTGGCCCAGCCCTCCAGCCATTCCTCGCTCTACTGGGAATTGGATTGACCTGGGAGAATTCAGAATGTGACGTTTTTATGTGATGTTTACCATTTGTCACGAAATCTGTGCAGGAGTTAAACAGGGTGGGGGTGGAGGTTGGCTTTAGGCATACCTTTGCCTCACTTCTGTCGGTGGCATTGAGTGGGATTCACTGACCTGATTCAGATCTAATGGTTCACTTATACGTGCAGTATCTTGGGAAGGAGAAAGGTCAACATGTCCCCAGAGCAGTTTTACTGAGATTTTGGTTTAAAAAGAAACAGTGTATTTAGATGGATGGGTGGATGGATGGGTGGATGGAGAGAAGAGTAGAGGAGGAGCAAAGCAAAGCAGTAGCTAATGCAGTTCGCTGCAGAACAAGCCAGAAGACAGATGCTGGGTAACTTGTTCCATCCTCTGATGAAATGGCCATGAGCACGTCCTTGGGCCTCTGGGGCACACTCCCTGCGTCTTTGTTGTGGCTGTGGGATGACATAAGCAAGTGCAGAGCTCTGCACTCAGGTAACTCAGGCTGAATTTGCCTCGGCTTCCCACCACCTCCAGTGCTAGGCTGACCAGGTGTCCCATTTCAGACCAGACATCCGGTCAGCCTACTGACACCCTGAATTAGCCCAGTGAGACTAGGCTGGCCAGGCGTCCCATTTGTAATAGGACAGGACCGTTGTTTTCTGTTTAAAACGGGAGGCCTGGTCACCCTACCCAGTACTACACTCATAGTGTTCCCTAATGTACAGAAGCCGGTAATGGTAATTATCTAATGATGATAATCCTGGGGTGCCTTATCTTATATCAAAATAACCTTATTGGAAAAATGCGTTTTCTGTCTTCAGTTTACAGATAGGGACACGGAGGCCACAAGTGGTTAGCGTGGCGCACACAGCTAGTTAAGGGGTGGCGCTGGGGGAGCTCGGGCAGCCTGGCTGCAGCGAGCCTGCAAACAAGTATCAGTTGTTCCAGAGAAGTCCTCTGCATCGGTGTGATGCCCAGTGACAGGGCCACGTGAATGTGTTTCTCGAAGTTCTAGTTAACAGCTCGAATCCTCACCTCTTACTTTCCTTGCCCACGTCCCCTCTCTACTTGTCTCCATTCTCCAGAAACCTGTTTGTGAAATAGATCACCTTTGCCTTCCATAACTTACTCGGAGTGTTTCTTGGAAATGTATTTCCCTTTGTGAGCATGAATGGACCAGTACCTGGCTTTTCTTCGTAGATCCTGTCAGTGTTCGGCAGAGCAGATGCCCCATAAGGATCGGGTGAATCACCAGGTGTCTAGTGAGGCCCCGTTTTACACCGGGCATTGCGCCAGCGCTAGGTTTCTCAAACCCAACCACCCCTACATTTTGGACTGGACAGTTCTGCGGTGTGGGGTGCAGTCTGCGATTTGTAGAATGTGTGGTAGCATCCCTGACCTCTACTCCCTAGATGTCCTCCCCTAAGTTTTAACAATCAAAAATGTCTCTAGACGTTACTAACTGCCCTTTGGCAGGAAATCATCCGTTCGAGAACCTCTGGTTGACATGCTCAGGCCACACAGGCCTGCTTTCAGGTCCCATTTCTAATCCGTCCAGGCACTGGGCTGCTGTGACTGCATGTATTAGTCATCTCAGGGTGCTTAACACAATAACCTGAGACCAGATGGCTTAAACAACAGAACTTTATGCCCCCGAGTTCTGGAAGCTGAGAAGTCCAAGACCAAGATGAGTTTTCTTCTGAGGCCTTTTTTGATGGTTTCTTGTAGGAGCCGATTTGCTCTCTGCTCACATGACCTCTTCTCTGTGCACTGGGGTAGGGACAGCACACTGTCTGTCTTACACCAGCACTGAGAGCTTTACTCTCGTGACATCATCTGTCCCTAATTACTCCTCCACGGCCCCATCTCCAAATGCCATCTCATCAGGGGTTAGGGCTTCAGCTTACGGATTTAGGGGGGGACCCATGCATTCAGTCCACAGTGCTGAGCATTCCTGTGTTAGAAGGATAAAGAAAGAGCATGAAGTCAAACAGACAAGAGTCCACTCCTGTTCCAGTGTATTCTTTGGACACGTTATTTTTAACCTTTCTTAGCCTGATTCCCGACCTGCTCAATGGGGATAAAACTTATTTGCCCATGAGTTTGTTTTGAAGATTAAATGAAGCAATCTATTCAGAGATATTATAATTTTTTAAAAGAAGGGGATTTTTTTCCTTTCTTCTCCAAAAGTCTCTCCATACATACCTTTAGGTGGGTGATGCAGACCTACCTTCAAAGTCAGAAAAACACACTAAAATAACTTTGGAGCACTTGATATAGTCTTTGCAGAGCATTTGATTAAATGTGTTAGAATTTGTCCAGTGTATAATTGTGCTTTATGTATTAGTCACCAAAATTGTCACGATTGAAATGAGGCAGAGGTGTGTGTGTGGTGGCAGGAGAGAGAGGTGGAGAAAGAATGCAAGTGTTTATACTACTTAAGTTAATAAAAAGTCAGAAACTTCTGGAAAGTTTCTTACTCCATCTGGTAAGAATCAGTGTTTTCATGCAGTGGGGGTGGGGGCGGGGCATCTCTTTTCCTCTCATAAAATTGTGGAAACAAGGTGAGTAGAGTGGAAGCAGCACAAAAGCATGGAACCTTTTCTGGAGACTGGTGTTGGTCCCACATTTTCCTTCACGTACGGCAAATCGTGGTCTCATACAGAAATTTGAACTTCCTTTTTTTGTTTGTTTGTTTGTGTTTGGTTTTGGTAGATCTGAAGAGAGCCCACATACAGAATTCTTCTTGCCATACTTGCAAATTAATTTCTTAGATGATAGTTAACCAGCTGTGCGGTGCTTTAAACTGCTTTCCGAATACGTTTGCAGTCATCAGCTATGCAGGGACCCCGACAGCTGGCAGGAGCCTTCGAACTGTGCCACCGTGCGAAGGTGCCGGCCTGCTGCCAGACAGCCGCAAGGACTTGGTGCCTCTGCTTTGTGATAGTCACGGCCACTTGCCTTTTCCCCCAGCGTTAGAACAGCACCAATCATTAAGTATGTTTAATAAAAAATAACTTCTCAGCTGCCAAGTGACTCTATGTGTTAAATATTTTAAAGAGTTATTCTACTCAGTGAGATACTCTTGACATTAAATAGATTAAATAAGAAATTATTGGTTTCTGATGGTTTTCAGTGTTAAGTATTTTTTATAGGTAGTTACTTTTCCAGCTGACAACTATCTCCAAGTCTTTAATTTTTAACAAGTTGCTTTTATAGCTGCTGGGTGCATCTGTGTATAAAACATAATATGAGAATTGCCTCTAAATTTTGAAAGACTCCTAATGAACATAAGAAGAAAGTGTTTTCATTTCCCCAGCATATTTATATTTCATACACCAAAGTGGATTCCAAGTTTCACAAATTGGAGACGATTCCCCCCCTCCCCGCAAATATCAGTTTTAATGTCTTGGAAGATACCAGACACAAAGACACCCTGGAAGAAATGTGTTTCTCTAGCACCGGACTCCTAGGGGACTGTGTCCTGGGCAATGATTAAGACACACAGTTTAGTTTCCCAGGAAGCTCTCGGAGACGTTACCAATGTGTCCCTCTGTCTTCAGAGTTTATGCAAAGTTGCACCTAAAGTGCAAGACAGGGTAGTGAAGTACAGGAATTCAGACCTTGGCCGGTGACATCAGTTGAAGCTGAGTCCAAGCATTGATTTCCATTTTGAGAGAGCTTCATTCTTGGCCGCTGGCAGCTAGGCTGTGTGCCCTGCATGTGTAGTAGTTTCAGTCATTTTGCTGCCTGTGATTGGGTAGCTTCCTGAGGCAAAGCGCTGGGGCTGCCATGCTGCAGGAGGCAGTCACACAGACTTGGCAGAAATGACGACGTAGGACAGACCAAACTCAAAGGTCTGGCCCTGCCCACTTTGCAGAGTGAGTCGGAGCGAAAAGTCTTAACCTGTCCATGTGTCAGTCTCATCCTGTCAACTGTGGATAATATTTGAGTCTTGTGGTAGTGGTGAGAATGAAATGAGCTGATGCATATTGAAACTTTCTGTTTGGCACGCACAATATGTGAAGTATTCCTTAAATATTTACTCTTTTTATCTTTATTTTTTATTTTATTTTTTGTACATTAACTATCAAAGGTAATTCTTTGCAGCAGTGCTTCAGGGAAGGATTGATTTGGAGACTTAAAAGCCTCTTTGGATGCCAAATTTGATAACTCGGGCACACAGGATGTGGTTTCTTCTCTTGTAGCACTTGAAGAACACCAGCAGGTTGGTGTCAGAAGGTTGAAATGATACCATTTGTGAATCCTCGAAACATACAGGACTCTCCGCCTGAAATCAACAAAGGATTGAGAATGTCGTTGGATTTCTTCCCCTCTGTGATGCAGGGAAATTCTCCTCCATCTCTCCCTTCAGATAAAATGTACTGTCCCTTACTTGGAATATTCACATTTCTTCTACTGCACTTAGAAATCACCCTTTGGCCTTTATTCCTCCTCTGCCCCCTGTGAAATTCTGGGAGATTCTCTTGGATTACAGTGGTGAGCTAGAAAGAACTTCTCATTTCTGCCTGCAGAATCTTCCGCTAGACCCGTGTGCCCATATGCATGGGAGTGGTGATAGTTGTAATGCTGCTAGTTGTGACTGTGGTGACAGAGATAATGGTGGTGTATAATTGTGATGACAGTGATGGTGGTGAGAAGGATTTTTCTGAGGATGACGGGGGTTTTGGTGGTGATGGTGACGATGAGGGTGGTAGATCCCTGGTGTTGACTGTTGCGTAACATACCGTCTTCCTAATTCTGTATCACCATCGTCCCTCTTGAATGGACAGGGTTTAGTCTCCCCAAGACTCTACCCCGGGAAACGGTGAGCCAAGGTCACAACCCAGACGTGCCGTACCTCTTGACTGCACTGAAAATCTGGCATGGCTGGCATGCTGGTTACTTCTCGAGCTGCTAGAATTGGGGGTAGACTCTGAAATGGGACAGTTTGGCCAGGAACTTTCCCTCTGGTTATAGATGCAGAGATGTGAGCCGTGTTTCCAGCCCTAACCTGGTCACTCCTGAGCCAACCTCAGGGACTGGTGTGGAGTAAACCTGGGATTCGAAGGTGGGGTCCATGTGACCATATGCCTTTAGAACAAGTCCCAGGGTGGTTCATGGTCATGTTCAAAGACACGATTTCTACAGCATGTCTCTTTTGCTGAAACATTTTCTAACTTAGCCTTTCTGATCACCTGACGGGTCTTGCACGCCTTTCTAATTGGTCCTTAAGCATGTTGTTGCTTTGCCTGAAGCTTTCTTCCTGTCGCTCCCCTAGCCTGCATGGCCCGTCTTTACTGCTATCTATGCTCCATGTCTCTTCTTGTTTGAGATTATGTACTGCCAAAGCGTGCATATCCAGGTCTTTTTTTTTGGGGGGGTGGGGTTTCCTGGCTGGGAATCAAACCCAGGCCATGCCATTGAGAGCACTGAAGCCTAGCCACTACATCACCAGGGAACCCCCGCATCCGGGTCTTTTCGTAACTGCTTTGTCGTAGAAGCTGTTAGACCCCGGCTTCCTAATTGGGTGCCTCTCCTAAGTGTAATGGTGGCAACTCCTCCTTTCATAGCCTCTGTTACATTAAGCTGCAAGTGCTTGTTTTTTTTCTCATCTTTCTCTTGAGACCATGAACTTCCTGAAGACCCTAACACTCCCTGTAGCTGTTCAGCCCAGTGTGCTCAGCATTTCGCAAGTGCCTTGGGGCAGAACAGGTGCTCCGTGGATATCACCGGCTTGAATAAATTCATATCATGTTTGCATATCAAGGAGCACAGGATAAGGAATTAGGGGTGTGACCTTTTCTTTTTGACCCACATTGTAAAAGGGTCAAATCCTTTACTTACATGTAATGAACCACACTGTAGTAAAAATAAATTTCCAATCGGAAAGTACTCTTCAGGGCACGTGTTTTGGTTGTCGGGCATTATGTTTCAAGGAGGTTATTATACCAGGTGGGGGTAATCAGTTCTTCAGTTTCAAATTTTCATTTTTGACACAAGGCATAAGAAAAGGCATTTTCCTGTTCTCTTTTATTTGATCTTATAAAATTATATAAGTCAGACAATTAATTTGGCAAACTCATCCTGGAAAAAGTGCTGCGTACCTCACTGCTGAGTATAACTATGTCACCTTCGAAGCACTCCCCTTGGGAAGCTGTGCACTGATACAAGCACCTAGTCTACCCTTCAAAGCCATTTTGGAACTCTTTTTCAGGAATGGCCATCAGAGCTGTCATTGTCCCCAAAATCTGACAGTTAAATTGGCGAACTTGCCACCATGTGCTTACATTGGTAGCACGGTACGAACAACTCTATAAAGTGTCATAACCTTAGCAAGGTTTTGGGTGCGATGACAGCTCTGATGGCCATTCCAGAAAAAGTTCCAAAATGTCTTTGAAAGTGGATGAGGCACTGGCGTCAGTGCACAGCTTCCCAAGGGGAGGAGTACCTCGAAGGTGACCATAGTGATACTCAGTAATGAGGTGTGTAGCACTTTTTCTAAGGAGCTCACGAAATTGTCCCACCGCATATCAACAAGTACAAGGAAGCCTGACATGTATATTCATTAGTCTCCTACAAGTATATTTATTGTGTAGACTCAACTCTATATAGATAGACGTCCAGCGTTTTGTCTTCCAAAATGCAGTATTGTTCATTTTCATCTTCTATTTTCTCTCTCCAGCAGCACACATCAAGACTTTTTAAATTAACATTCAATTATCACCGAAAGACTTTTCCACCTGTTTCAGAACGATTTAATGTAGTGGTGTTTATTTTATTAAAGAGTTTTTCTGTCTGCCTTGGGAGAGTGTGGTTAGAATTTTTCCCTTTCTGCAGTCACTTCGAATTCTGCACGAGAGAATAAAGGACAACAGAGAAGGAAAGGGGGCTTTGTTTTGTTTTTAAAGGGCAGGTAAGATACTGTCCCTGTTTTCAAAGGTCTCTTTTTGGCCCTGTGTTTAAACGTTGGCGAACCGGGGCACTGCGTGGCGTGCTTAGAATTCAGCGCATCTTGCTGGAGGTGTGGAGAGATGAGGGTTAGTCACGGCTCATTGTTTTTTTCCTGCGTTTCTGCCAGTTTTATTATTGCGATCATAGCTCCTGTGGGTTTTGTAAGTGTACAAGCCCCAGCCCCTCCCCCAGGGGTGGTGTAATTTCGTTAGGAAGACCATACATGAAAGAAAACAAAACTGTCGGTGGAATAAAGTTCTGGAATGTCTTTCAGGGGCCATTAGAAAGTGGCAGGGTTTCCAAAAAACTGTAGGGGCTCGGTGCAGACACGGACAAGGACCTAGGAGCAGTGGGGGCAGGTAAGGTGGACAGGCGGTCTGCAGTGTCCTCCGATGAGCCTTCTAGAGGGTACTTTCTCTCCACTGGTCCTGGAGCCACGAGCTCGTCTTACTTTTCTTCGCCTCTCCAGAACCTGATTCTGCATGCAGCTTCTCAGCTTTGCTCCTCACAAGCTGTGCTGTCCCAAGCAAGTCACGTAACCTCTCTGTCCTTCCCCCCCCCCCCCCCTTTACAATCAACAGTGATGCTTCCCTCTGGAGATCATTGAAATGAGCTGTTGCATTTAAAGCAATTTGTTCAGTAAATACTTCTGAAATCTTAGCTGTGGCAATTAATAAAAAAGGAAAAATAATCAATAACATAGATTATGCAGCCATATTGTCATTATTGTTAATGTCCTTCTAATCTCAGATATGTCATTGCTCAGCCTAAATGCCAGCTCTTCCATTAAGATGTCCTTCTTCGCCCACTGGAATGACTTACTCTTCTCTACCCGTCTCTGCTTTCTCCTGTATGTGTATCACACCCCTTACTGCGGAATGCATTTGATCATGTCTGTCCCGGACACTTGAGACATTCCTCACCCATCCCTGTAATCAAGCCTGGGTGTAAGAAGTATTTTAAATTAAACACTGTTGTGGTAGAGAAGAGGATCGAGGAGTGTGGCCAGGAGGAGTGTGTACTGGCTTTCATCGGAAGAATGGGGGCTGGGGGGCTTCAGGGTGAGGGGACCTATTTCCTGAAACTCAGAAGGGTCATCCCAGCACACTCCCTGGACTCTTAACTGCCTCTGGATGGTGGCAGGGATGTAGTTGTTGCTTGCTTGTCAAGTGACACAAGCTCTGTTTTAGGTCGAATATTCGTCACCCAGTTCTGGAAGACGTTTCCCCAGAGGGATAGGCTTGAATTATTTAGGCAGTGTTTATCTCTGAGTTTACTCTCCCTCACAACCAATTAAGCCTATTTCGTTTCATTAAAAATAGCATTTTCTCATTTGGGAAAACATTTATCTAAAGGAAATTTAAATTTACCCACTCGGAGGCTCCAAGGCTGGTGCTGTGTGGCCCTTAACACGAAACAGACAGGGACACGGATGCCTTGTTTTTTTTTCTCACTGGACCCTTCTTTTTAGTTCTTCAAAACACATGAATTATGTGGAGTCCAACCACGTTTTGTCCAGCTTTTGGATTTAAATCTCTACCAACCAGAAAGCGTCTACATGGCACGTGTCAGGAGATTGCATCGCCCCAAAAGCTGTTTTCTGTACCATGTCAGGTGTCCTCAGTAATGGGTTACTGTCCTTTAATACACGTGGGGTGGCAGCAGTCACTCAGTGCTCACCTTATTTCTCCCATCAGTTCCATAATAAGACCCACTAGACCTTCTCTGAGTAGGTCACGGCCTGTATAACTCATGGTTCCCTTCCCCCAGGCCTCGTGCTCTTCCAGTGACCATTGCGGTCAAGGGTTACCTTTCAGAATGCAAACTGTGTGTGGATTCATAGCCAGCATCTTTGAAAGGAGACTGAGCTGCACTTGGGATGGGCAAGGTGAGGCAGAGCAGTAGGGCCACGCCTGTGACCATTCATCGGGGGCGTCTCAAGGACAGCGTTCCAGCCGGGCCGGCACGGTCGTGGGCTCTTCACCAGAAGGCGGTGACTGTCCCGAGACCGGCTCTGCTCCCGCACATCCCCTGCGTGGGATGGCTGAGCGAAGCAGCGGTGGCCTCTTGGGACGTTACTGCGGGCCGTGTCTGTGAGCTGGGGGGTGCCCCGGGGCAGCCTCTCCCCGTGTAAACCTTCTGCACAAGGCCAGCTGGAGCAGGACTTAAGTTGGCTGATGCTGTTGGCTGATGATGCCAGGCGGCCTCCTCCACAGATACCCGTGAGCACGTGCATTCACTCCGGCCCATCCGTGCTCTGCGGGTGGATATGGGCACGAACCCCGCAGGATCTCTTCTGTTTTCCTCCCTCCCTGTGGCTCTCCACCCTCCACTGACGTTTTCTTTTTTGAGGGAAAATAACCGCAGTATAGAATGAAGGAATCGTTAACACGTTGTGAGTACACCTCCTGAGCCCCTGCTAGACCTCCCTCGTGGATCACAGCATCCCCCTGAGTCATAGAGTGTTTCCTAATCCTTCTTGAAGAAGTGAGCCAAGGAGCCACCACCAATTAGTCAGCACTTGCATGCTAGATTAAACCGATTTGCTACCTTCGATTTAAGTTCAAGTCTTTCTTTTCTGTGTTCAGCCTGGGGAACTCTCCGTCTATTACCATTAGGTGCTGATTTCTTAAAAATTAAACTTTCAGAATTCCCGTATTACCCACAATCTGAATGAGTCAGATTTCCCATGCAAATCTCTTTGTATCATCTCACTGAAAGAACGAATATTTTTTAAAGAAATCTTTTGGGAAGATTATCCTTAAGTTTAGTGGGAGATGTTATTTACCTGGATTGTTTGAGATGTGCCATATGCATCAACAATAAATAAATCAGTAATAACCACTACTCTTTATTGGGTCCTTAACTAGGTGCAAGATTGTGTGCTGAGTTAATTATGAACATTATGTCACTGATTTCTCACAACTGTGCTAATAGGTAATATTACCACCCCATCTTATGAATAATTGGTACTTGGAGTGGATTATTGGCGCATGTGTATAAGTGCCAGAGCCACAAACAGGGCTCAGAATTAGAACCCCTATCTGCTGGATTTGCAAGCTTCATCTCAAATTTAAATCTTGGTCCATCTGTTTAAAATATGCTGTCTGACATGACCCCATGTACTTCTACATAATTACCTTATGATGATTTGACAAGAGCTTCTAGAATGCAAGGAATATTTGAAGTCCCTGATTCAGATGCCCAACTTCCTGTTGTTTCAATAGTCTCCTTGAATGCCTGGCTTGCAGTTTCACCCTCTGCATGAAGTTCAAGTTTTATAGAAGACTTTTCTGCCCCACTCAGCTGTCACCTTGTGTCATATGCATTTCCTCCTCGTTTTAATGCCGAGTTCCTTGGAGACAGCCTGCGCCTCGGGATGGTTGGACCACTTCGTCCTGGATAGAAATCATTCTAGCAGAGGCCTTTGAGTTCCTAAACGCCCTAAGCTTTTCTCTCACCCTGTCCTCACCGATCTTCCCTCGCCTTTTAAAACTGGATTTCGGCTTCAGGCTCACACCAATTCCAAAACCCAGCGCAGTTACTGGGCGCCAGTCTGCCGTTAAAACAGTGGGATGCACAGCTAATTTTACTCGTATTCTTTTTTTTTTAGTGTGTGTGCATTAGTCCTCTGACACCCCATTAATTATGATAGTTTGTATAGGGAAGCTAAACTTGCTTTTCTTAGAAGCCTGCTCCAAGTTAAGACACCTCTGCGAGCCACCTGGGAGTGTTTCCTACTTAATGTAACATGTTAACATAACAATGCTGTCTTATGGAGAACAAGGTGCATTTGTATACTGATGATAAAAAGTCTGCTCCAAAAATTCTTTGAAAGGAAAGCAAAGAAGGAGGCCATGAATGTTGCTCTATTCCGGGATTAGAGGAAACACTCACCTGAGACACACTGTCTATAGGAGCCAAAACGCGAATCGGGTTCCGGCGGGTAATGGGCGTCGAAACCTGCTTGTTTGGCAATTTGTAACTTTTCTGGTACTGGCCTTTGACTCTTAGGGGGACAAACAGTCTAGAGTGTATTCTTGTTTTTCCCGATACACATTTTGCTACCGCTCAGTGTAGACAAGAAAGATAGAAAGGAAATCCTCCTGTCTGTTCATTGGAAAACTACTCCAAGTGTGCATCACCTCCTGTAAAGTCAAGACGCAGGGAAACACCGCGGTGCTTTCCACAGCAGGGGCAGCCTTTTATACACACTTAGGCCGTCTCTCTTAGCAGACTGCAGCTGAGGGAAAATGCTGGGGTCCTTCATGCTCGATCTAGAATCATGCAAGTTACCTGCCGGACATTATTGGCTGTGTCATCACTTCTCATTTGATCTGTAAAGGCGAACAGGTTCTTTTCCCCCACCTGCAAGGCACGAAGCTGGGGGACACATATAATTCCAAACCCGGTCCAGCGAAGACACGTAACTTTCATTTAATTAAAGGCTCTGAGCATAGGGTGTTTGAGATAAGCTTGAATGAGTGGCCTGCTGCCTCTCTCTCTCTCCGGCCTTTTCAAAGCAGATACAATGTAGAGCTGAATTTTTTTTTTTAACTGAATGAGGAAACATCAGAAAGGAGAAATGACTTTGACACAAATTTGAAGTTGATAACCTTGAAACAGAGTGAAAAGGTTAAGATCCATAAAAAGTATTTTTTTGAAAACAGAATCCGGAGAAAGGAAAACCTCTCATGGAACTGCCTTTGTATCCTCCAGCTCACTCAGTGCCCAAGCTATTTCCTGTGCCTTTGACATCCGTGTAGTGTGAGCCGTGTGGATGCCAGTTTAAGGTTTTATCCCAGGTTATACGAGCCTCCTTTCCTTTGTGAGTCTTGGTTTATAGAATTTCTCCATTTCCAAATAAGTTAATGAGGTGTTTAACCATATGTATACAGGGTAGGGAAGGGTTTGTTCAGAAGTAGGTTTGAGATTTCCGCTCTGATAAAAATGTCTTTCCCATTTAATATATTCGCGTGGTGGTGCATGTTCAGTGAAAGTTTCCTTTGAAGCTGATGATGGTTTCATGCAATCAAATGCATCTTTACTCAGTAACTTTCCAAGGGGTGTGTGTGTAGGATTTTCATTGTCTGGGGCCCATTAAAATCATCAACTGGAATGGAATGGCTAGATGATTCACGGAAGTTACTGGGAGGTCATTTGTTCTTGAACTCACATAGGTTTGAAATACCTTAATTGTTGAGTGTTTTAGTGGATGTTGACAGTATCAGAAAAAGGATACTATCTAAACAGGGACATTGTTTGAAGAGGCACTGCAGACAAAACACAGTAAATCTATTACATGAGGAAAATCGGACTCTTGACTTCCATAGGAAATAACAGAAATGCTGGCGTGCCAAGGGTGTGGGAGACAGCCCAGGGGCCATGTTTTTCACAGAAGGAAACTGAGTATTGTTTTGATTGGCAACGACAGACTCGGTCTCAATCTAACATAAGAAAAATGCACAAAGTTAGTGGTTCAGAGATCTGAAAAGGCCAGGGCTAGGGTTGATGGATGGTAACGAACGCACGTTATCAGGACCCTCTCCCTGTGGCCTGGCTCCTCTCGAAGCATGCTGTCTTCTTGGAGCCACTGCACCAGCTTCCATCCTCTCAGGTTTAAATCCAGTGGAAAAGAAGCACTTCTCCACTGCCTGGAACAGCCCCACTTAATGTCTGCTGTGCTGAGCGGATCACATGTCCAGCCCTGTAGCCTAAGCCTCCGTAGGCAGCTTTTCTTCTAGGTCTAAGGGTGGGGCAGCGCTTGTTACTTCAAACAAAACCAAGCCTGGTTCCCAGAGGAGCTGGTAAAACTGACAGGTGTCCCGTGAGCAGTGCACGAAGCTCCTTCGCACGACAACTGAGGCCCGTCTCCAGGTCGCCCGACTCGACAACGACAGGCTGCCGTTCGTCCTCTCGGGACCATTAATGCAGCAAGTATTCGTTGAGTGTCATTTATGAGCAAGACGCACACATAGAAATTAGCGACACTCTCACTACCAACCTGGTTCCAGTTTGGATTGGAGAGGCGCCAGGGTGCTAGGGACCACTGGCTGCCGTCGGCCTTGCTTGGCACGGCTTCATCGGGGTTCTGGCGTGGGAGCCCAGACACGTGCTCTTTCAGCAAGCCTCCCGACGGCCCCGATGGCAGCCAGGGCCGGCAAGGAGTGCCCTGGGTGTGAGTGAGGCATTTGCCTGTTTTGTCATACCTGCAAAACCAAGTTGGAGCTCCTCACAGCCTGGGGCACGGCGTACCTGGTTTGGGATTATCATGTTCAGTTCCTCGCCTTCCAGGGGCCCATTTGGGACCCATTCGGACTTTGGGTCCTGAGCTTAGGAGTCCGTGTTTGCTTTAAGCTACTCGGGGGGTTTCTGGTGTATGAAAAACTGTTTTCCAGAATGGGTTGTATAACATTGCACCATTGGGGTCCGGGGAATTTTTTTTTTTGTTAGAATGCTATTTTTATGTTTTATAAATTAACAGAAAGCTTTATTAATATTTGATAGGTACATGGCAGCTGGCACCCTCACTTGGTCTGTGTGCCAGGTGGTCACATGTCTTACGTGGCAGGTGTCCAAAGCCAAAATGCATGAGCATTCAACTGCTTTCAACATATTGCAATCAACTGAATTTTATGTACGCCTATATAAATGAATGTATGTGTTAGTGTTGTTTCCATTATGCCGCCACTCCCTGAATAGACAGAGGGCTTAATCAACATGTCCTCTATCAGCATTCTTATTGGTAAAACTTAATGACAATCTAATCAAGTCTGACCCAAAAATGATAAAAGACCAAGGTAATTTGATATGTGCTTTTATGTCCCTTGTCATTAACCATCAACTGAACCCTAAATATATTTTGTGAAGTACTACCAAGTGGTAAAGGTAGTGTGGTATTTTGGAATAATGTTTATTTTACCCTAATTGCATCTCTTTTTGTTTTATTTCTACTTCGGTATGTTTTAGAATGAATGTATGGTGTTATTTTAGTACAGTAATCTAAGTATATAATTTTCCACTAAACAAAAATAGTGGGAATGCAGAAGTGTTTGTACCGATAGGGTAGGTGCATGAGCTTTAAAACACAGAGACTATTTTGCTCTGAAAAAGGAAAGGGCTGCTGTTTGGAGCTCTGGCTCCCATATGATGGTACATTTGGTTAGTCTTTCCTTTCCTTAATGCCTGAGTTTAAAAGGACAAGAGAAAAGCAGAAGAGAAAAAAAGGTGCCATTTAATATTAGATTTAAGCCGTAAGAAAAATCTCTCATCTGTTTTTACGTGTTCCTAAGTTGCAGTCAATCTGTTCATCAGATTTACATATTGCTTTGTTGACAGAATAGACGAAGACACCGAGAGGAGCCAGGAAGCTCTGCTCATACCAACACATTCATTGTCAACTCTTCTTTCGATTAGAATGTCTCAAATCCATTTGCTTCTCCAGTTTCAATACCATTTGACAAAAGGATGTGTTAGTGCGCATTCTCTGCTTCCAAAAAAATTGTTTTTTTCTGAGAGTACATCAAACTCTTGACAGATATTTGAGTGCCATTTTTCTTGGTTTAATATAGCCTGTATTCATATTTATAAATGTAATTGCTCTCCAAGGGAAATCAGTAATTTGTAAGCAATTATCTGTATTTTGAACTTCACTGCCTTGCTTTTATACATTTGAAACTTCTCTAGCAAGTGCTTAGTATTCTAGAGGCATGCATTTGTTTGCTGTAAGAAAGATAAACATGACATGTGGTTCGCACCTGTGGTGTTGGGGAGCAAAGTTTTGTGGTTTTACTCGGGGCCTGTTGCTGGGTCCCCAGGGAATGGGCTGAGCTTTTTTTCTCCAAATGGAAACTGAAATACAGACCCCCACCCCCACCCCCACGTTCCCCCTCACCCTCAGGGCCATTCAGGGGTCAGAGGCGCAAACTGGAGGTTAGATAACCCGTCTTCCAAGCTCTGTCAGGCCAGCTGTTCATCCAGTGCTGCCTTTTTCACACTTGTCATCGAGGTAGGACATAGGCAGACCTGTAATAAAGTTTTCAAGTGTAAGTGTGCAGCTTGACGCATTTTACACATGTACACCCATGTAACCTCCCTCCAGAGAAGACACAGAACATTTCCATCACCCTCAATGGTTTCTTTTGTGCCTCTTCCCATTTGGGCACCTCGTGTTCACCCCAAGGTGGTCGCTATGCTGACTTTGGTCCTCTTCTGTCCCCTGGTGTCTGTTTGTGACCAAAGTTAATTGCGGCTGCTCTACTAGCTCTGATTGTGTTAGAATATTATATTAGTCTTGGAATACTCCAACTTCTATAGCTTCTTATGGCTCCGAACCAGGGAAAACGCCTGGCTGTCTCCAGAATCTTCTGGAAGGACTTCAGTCATATTCAAGGTGTCCATTCTTAGCTACGATTTTGGACTATGGTTTGATTCCCCCTCCATTTGGTCTTTAATATACATGTCGCCTGTGCAGAATAGCTTGTTAAGACCTTAGGGTCTGTGCATAAGGCTCAGTTGATCTGTTTAGCTTGTTGTTTCCTAATGGTCGTGGCGGGTGGGGGGACCTCTGGGGACAGAGGCACAGGCCTTGTGATTTGATAAAGAGAAAAGAAGCAGGCACGCCCTGCTGCTTCTGGAGTCTCGTGACTTCACCTGGTTGCCAGGGAAGGGCCCAGAGAAGAGGCGCCAGTAACCCTAGAGGTCAGAGCAGCTGCCTCACCCCTGTCCCTTTGGGACGTCTGAATTCTTTCAGGTTTACGGAAGTGGGAACAACAATGGGAATTGTATACTTGCACCTTTTAAAAATCACATCTGTTGGTCTTCACAGATTAAACAATTTCTTCTTTAGTAGGCATGCAACAGCATGTGACGGGGCTTTCAGAGGTGACAAGGACATGCTTTCTGACTCCACAGTGCTGACACAGGAGAGGCATGCGTGTTGCCAAATAGGTGTATAGACGAGTTATCAAGGCTGAATTCCAGCCCGTGGTGGGAGCAGAAGGGGGTCCCTGCCTCGGGGTCCCGCGGGGGACAGGGGCAGGGGCAGGAAGTCTTCCCACGGCAGGTGCCACTCCATTTGAGTCCTAGAAGATGAGTAGGAGTTTTTCAGGTAGAATTACATCTCCAGCTTGTCTGCTTCTGCTTGTTCTGAATTAATATACTCACACCATAAATTGCTATTGTGGCTAATAATTGTAATTAAGGCCCAATTATGTTTCAAGTATGAGTGGAATCGAGTCCACGCTTTTACTGCAATTGCAAAATTTTAAGCAGTAATTAATATTAGGACTATTGTTATGGCGTTACACACATTTTAAAGATGACACCATACTTACATTTTTTTACATTTTGGGTTGGAATTGCAAAATGTGTCAGAAAAGACGGCGAAGGTGCCAAAGAAGCAGAGCGACGAAGGCTCACATCGCTGAGGCCAGGCACGCTAATGAGAGACCAGCTAGTGCTTGCTGGGCAGTAGTCACTCTGCATGACTTCACTATGTTTGCTTTGCACAGCAGCCTGAAGAATTAGGTGTGGTTATGTTCAAACTCATCTAAAAGTTATAGAAAATGAAGACCTAGCTAGAGTTTCCTGTGTTCCTTTTCTAGGGCTGCCATAAAGAGGTGAGCTTAAACAACAGAAATTTACCATTTCGCAGTTCTAGAGGCTAGAAGTTCCAGATCAAGCTGTCGAAGGGTTGGTTCCTTCTAAGGGCTATGGAGGAGAATCTGTCTGTGCTTTTTCTATCTTCATTTCTGGTGGTTTGCTGAAAATCATTGGCTTGTAGCTGTATCACCTCCCTTCATCTATACATAACATTCTCCCTGTGTCTTTGTGTCCAACTGTCTTCTTTTTATAAAGACACAGTCACATTGGATTAGAGCCCGTTCTAATGACCTCCTCTGAACTTGATCATCTGCAAAGCCCCTAATTCCAAATAAGGTCACAATCACAGGCACAGGTATTTAGGACCACAGCATCTTTTTTAGGGGACACGATTCAAACCGTAACATCGCATAAGCTCACCCACGTACTTAGCAATAGAGACAGAATTCTCACTCAGCTCCATCTGACTCCATAGCTCAAAGCTCCAACAGCTATGCCCTTGCGCATTAGGGAAATGCATCCATATCCAAGCATATCGTGCACTCTTAACTCCACAGCCAGTGGGCAGACGTCATGATATGAACCTCTTGTCCAGACAGAATCGACTCAGGAATATGCCTTGGTGAGAAGAGTCAGTCTAGTTGTCGAGGAATGGGAGGATTTTTCATCCCCGCTGGGGTATAAATTACATGCCATGTGTTGCGTGCCCAGAGCGTGAGCTGTTGTCTTTTTAGCCCCAATAGAACGGCGGCGTATCTCAACCTTGGCCCTGACGTTTGGGGCTGGGTAATGCTTTACTGTGTTTGTGTGCACTGTAGGATATTTACTAGCATCCTTAGCCTCTACCTATGCTGTGCCACTAGCTCCCCTGCCACATCTGTGACAACCAAAAACGTCAACCCTGGGCGACCACTGGTTGGAAAGGGAGGCATGGCACTAGATGAGTTCTGCTTAGACTTCATGTGTATGGGCAGCAGTGGCTGGCGACGAGTGTGAGGAAGACAAGCTGTCCTTGGTGAACTTGCTTGGGGCCCTGTGGCACCTGCGGGCACGAGAAGGAAGACCCCAGAACGAATGGAGGGTTAGGGACCCGAAGCACGTGACGCACGCCCTCGGGACAGCCTGACAGGTTTTCAAAGCAAGTGGTTTGGGAATAAATTCAAGGTAAAAGTAAAGGTCTTTCATCTGAACAACAGGGGGTTACCCATGTTTCTAGGAAAAAAGCAAATGATTCTGGTGGCAGACCAGAAGTTAATATTTTTACTTTCTGTCTGGGAAGGTGTGTGCCGTTAAGATCGGAGTGGGAATGGGCCTTTCTTCTTAGGGAGAGAAGTGCCACCTGCAGGAAAGCTTGTGAGGTTGTCACCCTGTTTTTTTTGTGGTGGGAGCCCTAGCCATTCCCAGGCAGACCTGGGAGCATTGTCCAGAAATTCCGACGTCAGGCTCACCCGCACCCCCATCCCCCAGTTCGCACTGTCTTCCGCTGCTCAGGAAGATGGACAAGTATTTCTCTTCTTTTGGGGGGAAGTGCTTCTTTGTGGGTTGATTGGCCAGGGCTCCCAAGGGACACTGTTTCCAAAAGTGTTAGGGTGTCTACACCCCAGGACATCCTTATGACCCCCCACTCCCATCAGTCGGTGCATTTCCTCTCGTCATAGGTGTAGACACTGGTGACAGCCCCCAAAAAGAAGAAAATGCGCTCAGAGCTCTGCTACAGGGAATGTCAGCTGGCAAAGGCCTCGGCCGCGTCTGGACAGGTTCACAGTGGTGCGGCTGGCGGCAGGAAGCCCCATAGAATGGTTTAGAAAAGCGAAGCAATCTTCCTGCTGTGCAGTTAACACTAGAAAGGTAATGCCTGAGACCTCCAGGTGGGTCCTGATGTGCTTTTTCAGACTCAGGAAACTCAGAGAGCTGTGTGTTCTTTACAACCCTGTGCTCCCAGACTGTGAACAAAAAAACAAAGTATCTCCACGAAGTGCAAATAGATGGTCATGCGGAGGGACCCGTGGGCAGGCATTATCGAGCCAGCGTGTTAAAGACACTTGAGGTGTTTGCGTTTGAAGGAATAATAAAGCTCAATACCCGAACCTTCAGACCAGGACACAGGGCTGGATTAAGATGGAAAAGAACACTCTGAATACAAATAAAACCCCTACCGGCGGCCCCTTTGAAAATGCAACAATGCATGCGAGAATGTGTTTTCCCTAGCAAGCAAACGCCCGGGAATCCCGCCCTTCTCCCCGCTGCTGCTGCTCGGACGCAGGAGGGGCCTGGCCTGGCGGTTACCTCCCCGCAGTTCTTCCCGTGAGCTCTACGTCTTCACTGTGCCCAGTCTGCTGCGGCCCCAGTCCGGACCTCTGCTTAGTAACCGTGAGAATGAGCGGAATGGCCTTTTGGGGGCCAGGGAGCTTGGCAGCGTGATGGCATTTAGATGTCTGTCAGTTTATGTGGAAGCCCGCCCCTCCCCCATTTGTCAGAGTCCTGGCAGTATCGCCCCTGGACCCTGCCTGCCCCGGTTCCTGCCCTGTGTTTATGGCTTTGGGGAGTTTGTGTGCCCGGTACGTGGGCAGAGGGCCTGTGCTGGACTGCAGAACCTGCCTCGGGGATGCTGCACAGTGTGACCCTAGTAGTGGGGAGGGACCAGGGTGAATTCAGAGTCACTGACAAAAGCAGTTGTGAGACAAACCCAGTCCAGGCTCCCTGAAGAAAGCAAACAGAGCCCAGGTGACCAGAACCCACTGAAGCTGAGCTCTGATCGCCTTCAAGGGCTCCTTCCTGCTCTGAAGTGCATCACGGTGCCTGCTGGCTAGGCCTGCCCTTCGGGGGCTCCTCGTCAGAACGCCATTCGTAATGAGCAGGACGGAGTAATCCAGCGTCTGACCAGGCTGAAGGTGGCACATCCAGGGTGTCAGATCTGTTGGGGACGAGCAAAGCGGACCCCAGGCATCTCCCCAGCTGTTCTTGGAGCAGTTCCTACACTGCTCTAAGCCTCCCTTTCCAGCCTTTCGAATGGGGTAGCAGCAGCACCTCACTCCTAGAGTGGTCCTGCAGATAAAAGCCCCCAATCTTTGTGCAGCATGTGGCCTGGCGGCGGCTTCCTAAGTGGAGCCCACAAAGTACAGATGTGACTTTTAAACTTGGAGCCTTTGACATTCTGGTTCCTGAGAACCTAGTTCCCTCTCCCTCCCTTGCAGTCACCTCGAAAACAGCTGGGGTGGGGGGGTTGTTGGCCTCTGATGCCACGCCTACAAACCCTCATCCTCCTCAACCGGAGCCCGGAACCAGAAAGACCTGATCTCAGCTGTCCTCCTTGGGAGAACGCGGACTGAGTTCTGGTACGGAAAGAGAAGATTTACTTGAAAGCACAGTGTCCAACCTTCTGGCTTCCGGGGGCCATACATAAAAATACACTAAGGAGAGCTGATGAGCTTAAAAAAAAAAAACACAAACAAACAAACAAAAAACTCTGTGCATAATTTTTGTCATGTTTTAAGGAAGTTTATGGTTGTGTGTTGGGCCGCGTTCAGAGCCGTCCTGGAGCGTGTGCGGACACACTTGCTTTAAAGCATCGTACAATCTCATGTTCAGATTGAGCTTAAAAACCGTCTGGTCATGAGAACGACTCTCTGCTGTTACCAGTCAGGAGGGGTTACTGTTGGTGAGGACAGTGAGCAGATGGGAGCACGTGGGGCTTCTGGGCAGAGGGGCTACGTGCGTGTGCTCACTGAAATGCCCAGGTCACTTAGGAATGTGCTTAGGATGCACACTGCTCTGCATGAATGTCAATAATCACATGAAGTCTGATAACAGATCTCGTGATCCTGATCCCATGTGCCTTTGGGTCCCATTATGGTCTGTCTTTGTGGGTGGTGTCTTCTACTTCTTACTTTAAATACTTACAACAGAAATTCTTCTCATTGGAAGTCTTTCCATAGTACTGATTATACAAAGTAAAAATGGAGGCCATTGCTTCATTCCTCTGTCTTCGTTTTCAGTTCTCAGAGGTAACCACAGCTCAGTTTCTTACAGATTGTTCCAGTATTTTTTCCTCCTTGAGAGCATTTCTGTATGTTTTCCCTTTACTTGAAAAATGAGATGATCATGTACATTGTGTTCCATAATTTGCCCTTTTAACTCAATATATTGTGAGCCTCCTTGCATATCAGATACAGAGTTGACATCATTCTTTTTTAAGAGTTTCATGATATTCTACAGGATGGATGCACCAAACTTATTTAGTCCTTCTGCTGATTGACAATGAACTTGTCTACAGCATTGTTATTGTAAATAACGCTTTTGAACTCTGTGACTCTCCCTGGTAGGCTCTGCTCAAATCCCAATCAAGGTAGCCAATTTTAATCTTTTGATTTAAAACACTTTCTTCATTAAAAGTTTGGGCCGGAGTTTGGTAAGGGTGACCCTGTGGTGTCTGAATCTCAGATTCGGAGATGATGAATCAGGCTTTCTGGGTAGATTTCTGGGTATGCTCAGTGTTACAGAATGTATTCCAGGTTAAGGACAAGTGAAACAAACAAGTGTTGGGGCACGGTTACATTGAATGCATAGTCTCTCTGAATGTCTTCTAGCATTAGCTAATCAGGATGAGATGTGAATGGAGCCAATCAATGACATGATTATTGGCTGACACGCTCTTCGGTAGATACTCGGCTTCATAAAGCCATGGTTCTATGATATTTTGTTGTTTTTACTCCCTCCCTTAAACTCTGTCTTTATCCCAAATTATTAACAGTTCCCTGCCGAGATGTAGCTCTCAAAATCTCAAGATGTTCTCATTAATAGAGTTATTAACCTCCTTGCAAAACAGCAAGGCTTTCTCTGGCTCGGACCCAAAGCCTGGAAAACGTTGCTTGGCTTTCTGTTAATGCTGGGGTTCCTAGTGACAAAGTCAGGCTGTCGGAGAGTGCCAGTGCCAAGGGATCTTTCTTTTCTCTTTAAAACTCAGTACCTGATTCAGTGAATGGATAGAGGAATGGACTGTTGGTTGATAAAGCTAGTGTATTAAAATGTTAATGGTAGGATCTAGGTGGATATATAAATATATTCACAGTAATCGTCTTTGATTTTAGGTTTAAACTTTTTCATAATAAAATATTGGGGGTGGAAGAATATGACCCAGAATGGGAAATGGGAAAATCTAATCCAGAAGGGACTTGATCTGAAGTCATACAATCCAGGACGTCAGTACCAAGTAACAAGTCGGACAGAGACTCTTCCTTTTTGAAGAGAAGTTTTACACTGTAGTTAGAGAGTAATAATGAGGAAGAAGATAATATGGTTCACATCCCATAGGTTTTGTGGCATTCTTATTTTCCTGGTGGTAATTCATCCTCACGCCAAGGCTTATATTCGATTATCAGACCATTTGTAAGTCCTCATCATCCAAAATATCATCCCAGTTTTCCGTGTTTGGGAGCAGGGACCCAGAAATATTAAGTGATTTGCCCATGCTCAGAATAGCAGATGAGGCAGAGCTTGAACTTGAATTTACGTGTTTTAATCATATCTTTGCTATTGCATCATGTGTTCGCTCTGACTAGAAGATTCTGAAATCCAACTTCACACTCTGGGGAACTCATGGAAAGAGCAGGATCTTTCAGCCAAGAGTCTTTCGAACTACGACCAAAGCAGAGATGGTGGCAGAGTTCTGTCCACTGGTGTCAGCATTAGAGGTGACACTGAGGCCTTCAGCCGCGTCCTAAAAACTTCTCCCTTTCAGAGTGTACGCAGGACACAGGCAGAGCTGGTGTGGGGCACCGTCGTTTTGCTGCCCAATTAGCTGGTGTGTTTCTGGCCGAAGATACAGTCTGGGGGAATTAGTACTTTGTGTTTACTAGCTGTGCACGCTGTAATTTGATGTCTAGGTAAGCGGGAAACTACTACTAGTCTATTAAATATACTATTTAACAGAGCAGTTGTATTAAATGAATAGTGTGTGTTGATCAGAACAGTAGCTTAATTTTTTCTTTTCTTCCCCTCCCCTTTCCAAGTGAGCTTGAGGAGTTAGTTGTGTGTTTCATTGCAGCAGGAATAAATGAGGAGTGAATTGTCTCAAGGTGAGATCTAGGATAAAGGAGGATGACCCGTAGCCTGCGGGGACATTAGGCTGTCCCTTGCTGCGAGCTGGTAGATCCCGTCCCTTGGAGCACCCCCTCTGCTGGTGGGTCTGGTCTTCCGAATCGGGTCCCTCAGCGGATCCACTCACTTCATCTTCTGCACCCGTAGCGGTGGTGGAGATTTTAGTTTGGTTCTCTTCTTTTTCAGTTTGTCTTTATTCCTTTCCCCTCATTTTAAAGATTTCCCACTACCACCCTGAGTTATTATTTGGAGCCAGCAAGTATTTTAAACAGTTGCAATAAAACAAACCACCTTCCTTGGCCCCAAACCAATCCAAGCCCCCTCCGTAGAGAAAACCACTTACTAGTTTGTGTTACTTTCCAGAACTTTCCTCAGTTCTCTGTATCTGCAGCGGCATGTTACACCACACACCGTATTTTGTTGCACGGATTTTTCTAAGGCAAATGTGTTTTTATTTTGCATATTTCTGCGTTCACAGTACGTCTTTGAGAACTTTCTGTGTCAGTGTCTTATTTGTCTGCCCTTTCTCCCCTCCACAGATTAATTTATCAGTCCTCCTATTTACTGTGTCTGTCACATTTTTTCCCTGCAACCAAGGATGGTGGGGCAAATGTTCTTGTATATCTGTCTTTGTATTGGGAAGACTTGTGTCAGAGCCTTAATTTTCTGAATGAAGAGCCACTAAGGAAAGTCATTCCTTACTGGTTATTAGGAAAGTTACAGATGAGAACCTAAGCGTCCATCCAGTGGGTTAAAGATAAGAGGCCCCGGGAGCCCGCTGGTAGCCCTGGCTACGTGTCAGAAGGTTGGTCTTTTCATGCGTCGCCTAGAGTACGGAAGGTGTGTACCTCGTCTACGTAGGTATCCGAGAGAAAGACTTTGTGCTCATAGAGGCTGGGTGACTTTTTTTTCTTTGGTAGCAATGATACTTAACTTTCTGGCTTGCCAGAACCTTGAAGATTTTGGTGGGGGCTGTAGACCACACAAGAACGGGGCTGAAAATGTGTCGTGAAGAGTTACCGGCACGAGGTAATGGGTGAGACCGTAAGAGTTCACCTCTGAGAAGTGGTCGGTGCTGTCCAGTGCCCACGGGTAACACCCGCAGTGGTATCACAGGGGTGCGGCCCTTCTGGAAGCCAAACCACAGCTCCATACATTTATTTCCCTCCCTCTGCCCGTCATCTCTCCAAAGCTGTTGTCTCTATAAGGGAGACTTAATAATGGAAAAGGGTCTGAATAGAGAGATGCAGCACATTTTCTCCTGTGGGAGAAGTAACTTGCATTCATTATTCCTCAGTCAATGTAATAGGTGCCTACTATGTGCTTGGTCCTGGGGCTAGCACCGCCAGTGACAGGTCCCAGCATATTGCATCTAGAAGAGTCTGTTGTAAGAGAACCTACGGAATGTCACCTGAGGAGCAGAGAGCAGTTTTAAGGAATAGGTATTCTGGTTGGGCTGTCCCAGCTAGTTTAAAAAAGGCTTCTTCATTCTGGAGGGTGCAGTTTTGATTTCTAGAACATCTGGGAAGTGCCCAGGTTGCCTTGCATGTATGTTCTCAGAAATGTTTTGCATAAACCTTTTTCTTATGGAAACATCGATTGGGAAGCATTAGCTGCACAGGGCAGAATTCGGTTTTCTGGAGAAAATGACCCAAGTTTGTGCACAAGCTTTCCTGTAGGCTTCTGGCTGTGAGCAAGGGAGGAATACCACCAACTCCATACCTGGGTTAATTTTATCTAGCTTAATTGCAAATTCTTGGCATCATCCTTTCCTCAAAACCTATTATGGGTTAGAAAATATAGTATCAGAAGTGAGCAAAGACCTCCAGTGGGAACCTTGAGTGCATAAGGAGCAAATAAACGACATTGCAGGTTCCTTGTATTTGAAAACGGGAGACGTATTGCTGATTTCCAGTTGGTTTCTGAATGATTTATAATCTTTTATTTGTGGTTGAGTGTTGCAATCTATGTTGTCATGGAAATTCTATTGAATTTATAGGTCCATTTATCCAAAATGATTTTCCAGACTTCATTTCATGGTGAATCATATGGCTGTTACTCCCAAGCACAAAGCAATTTCTAAAAAGTTTCATATTACAAAGAGCACAAACACGGTGGTGGCTATTTTTGTGTTTTTGAAATACAAATGAGTTCCAGATGCACCGAGGGACCCCCGCCCTCTCCTCTGCGTCCGAAGCGTTAAGCTCCACTGCACTCCGAGCCAACTCTGTGTACAAGATAGCTATGCAAGCAAAGAGGTGGTTTTAATAGACAAGAAAGCTGCTGCAGTCACTCTATGAATAGGTGAACATGGTCTTCAAATAAGGGTTTACGGGTGTGGGCAAGACTGCTCTCCCAGTCTTTGAGCCCTATTACAGTAGACGTGTACCCCGACCCCCCCCCCCTTTAAAGTTCAGTAGCAATGGGAAAGGGGAAAAAGAACTAAACGCTTTATCATATCCATCAGCTGGGTTTCATGGGACAGTGGGTGAACAAGGTTTTTTCTTTTCCCCTAATGTGGGTAGTTCCCTGGCTGGGAATCGAACCCAGGCTGCAGTGTTGACAGCACCGAAGCCTAGCCACTACACCACCAGGGAACCCCCCAGATGAGGTTTCTGTACCTCAGTAATATGGACATTTTGGTAGGTGGGCCAGATGTATCATTTCAGACAGGACAGAAAACAATAGTACTGTCCCCTAACAAGGCCCCAAATCCAGAAAGAGCACTTACAGGCACCCCCACATCTGTGCATTCAATTACTGCCCCCCGACCAGGGGTACCCATTGTGTTGGGAGTAACTGCATGGGTTTTTCCTGGTTTTACACTTTATTCCAATGGACTTACACGGTATATCCATTGGTTTCTTTCTTTCTTTCTTTGTCTGTCTGTCTGTCTTTACATGGCTCAGCATTGTAAGAGCTGTCAATATTTTTACCTGTGGTTGCAGTGTATTCCATTAGATATTCTGTTGTGTGTCTATGTCACAATTCTTGATCCATTTCATTATTGATTAGCATTTGGGTAGTTTCTAATTTGCCATGGCCCTCTCACTAATTTAGTTGTGTTATTTCCCCCTTTAATTCTTAAAGACATGTGCAACAGTTGGGGGGCCTACAGCGTTCAGGTGCTTTACTTGTTATTTTATTTAATCCTCACTGTGACTCAGTGGTGTATTTCTTTTCCTCAGTTTACCCATGGGAATATTAAGATTCAGAGAGGGTGACGAACTTCAACAGGGTCACACAGTGCTTGCTTACTGCCCTCTTTCCTGAGTATCCTAAGGGTATCTGACTAACATACAGATGCTGAACCTACCTCATTTGTGTTCAAACTGTGCTGACCTGTGAGAAATAACTCCTGAATCATGCATAGTAAATTCTTGAAAAACTCAACTTCCTCTTGTAAGCAAAAGCCTAAACTCTTCCCTACCAAGAAGAAATTCCAAGGATTAAATATTTATTTGACTGATCAGATGCATCACCAAACAAGAAATTCCAAGAAATCATCTAATAAATAGATGCATAATGTTATAAACAAGTTACACACAGAGACCTTCTTTTTCCTTTTGAGACTTTTAATTTTTCTATCATATTTTACCTACAGTATTATAACAGTTTCAGGCGTACAGCACAGCGATGAATCATTTCTATAACTTAGTAAATCCTCGTTCCGATACATCTGGTTCCCCTGGCACGTACGTAGTTATTACAGCGTTCTTGACCGTATGCCCTACAATGCACTTTACGTCCCCGTGACTATGAATTTTTACTTCTTGATTTTCCCCCTTTTTTAGCCCACCCCTCCAGCTCTCCTCCCATCACCCCAACAAATCTAATACCCATCCGACACCACACAGAGTTTCTGCAGCCTTATTGACCACATTCCCATGTTAATACTCTACATCTCCATGGTTATTGCCTCGTAACAACCGAACTAAATTTCTCCAGCCTTTCCCTCATTTCACTCACTCTCATGTCGTAAAGAAGCCCCTCTAACATTCTTTGTAGTGCTGGTTTGGTGGTGATGTATTTCTTTAACTTTTCCTTATCTGAGAAGCTCTTTATCTGTCCTTCAATTTTGAATGCTAGCCTTGCTGGATACATTATTCTTGGTTGTAGATCCTTGGTTTTCATCACATTGCATATTTTCTGCCATTCTCTTCTGGCCTGTAAAGTTTCTGATGAGAAATCAGCTGAGAGTCAAATGGGTGTCCCCTTGTAAGTTACTGCTTGCATTTCTCTTACCGTTTTTAGAATTTTCTCTATTTCATTATGATGTGTCTTGGTGTGTTCCTCTTGGTTGGGAATCTCTGTTTCTCCTGGGCTTGCATGTGTATTTCCTTCGCCAGATTAGGAAAATTGTCAATCCTTATTCCTTCACGTAAGTTCTTGATCCCTTGCTTCTCCTCTGCACCTTCTGGTAATCCTGTGATGTGAATGTTGTCATACTTAATGCTGTCCCAGAGGAATCTCAAACCATTCTCATTTTTTTCTGTTCTGATTGGGTGTTTTCTGCTGGCTTTTCTTGCAAATCATTGCTTTGCGATTTTATTACTAATACTTCATGTAGTCTGGTGACTCCTTTTATTCCATTTTTCCTTTTAGTTATTGTAATCTTTATCTCTGCCCGGTCCTTGATAATGGTTTGTATGTCTTCCTTTGTGCTGGCTATCTCTGTTGAAATTATCATTAAGTTTTCTGAGCATTTTTATAATAATGGCTTTGAGCTCTGTTTCTGATGGCTTGTGTGTTCCCATCTCTTTTACTTTGTCTGTTGTTTGGGTTTATTTTGAGCTCCCTTTCTCTGGTTTCTCATTCTGGCGGCCTCTCTGCAGATGCTCTGTTCTTTAGCCCCACGCTCACTGCTGCATTTCCTTGGTGGTCACTGCTGATCCCTGGGGCAGAGGTCGGGATGAGGAGAGATGTTCATGCCTTTGTTTACTTCCTGGGGCCACCGGGCCACACGGGTAGTATGGGCATAGTCACACCTTTCTGTTCTTGGTTTGCCCCGTGGATCTGCCCTCAGCCTTGGGGTCAGTGCTGCATGCTGGTTTCTCAGACCGCACTGGTTGTGGGCATAGAGACATGCACACACAGCCCCCTCTCCTTCTCCTTCCCTGGAGCGTCAGTATCTCCTGTCCCGCTTCTGAGCCCCCTTTGCTCTGTCCTGCGGACCCAGCGAAGCCCAGAGCACTCTACCGCCGCATTCTCCCTCCTCCCTCCCCCAGCGGTGGAGTTCCAAGCAGGGACCCCCACTGCACTTCTCCTTCATTTTACCCTCTGCTCACCTGCAGGCACGTTAATGAGATGAGCAGGTTTCTTACCTGTGATTGTGCCTTGTGCAGAGGATCCTTAGCTGAGTTATGACTGTTTTATCCATTGTCATCTCCAGGGGAGTTTTTCAGAGGCCCCCCCTCATGCTGCTATTTTGTTGCTCCTCCTACACACAGGAAGTTTTACAAGGGATCCCCCGAACCTCTGACACCTGGTTGGTATTAGTCAACACCCTGGGATATACTTCGGGTTCTTCTTTAAAATCGGGGATTCCTGCTGTGAAGTCATTGAAGACCATTGCACGTCACAGGCCAAATATAAAAAGGAAACAACTAGGAATTAGTGCACTCTGTGATTAGTGGTATTATGTAAAGCAAACGTTTGAAAGTATTTGTTTAAATGCTACCTTGCCTGCAAAGACACTGAATAGCTGCTGTTCTTCGGAGCGCAGTTCTTCTAAAAATACTCTTCCGATGAAGGCTGTGCGAAGCCCACACATGGATTTCTTTGCTGCCCCTGTTGGGTGACTCATTGGGATGCTGGCTGGCCTGTGGAAACGTTTTGTTCTCACCTTAATTTACATACCTCTTCTGTTCATAAAGAAAGTAATGAAGTTATGTAGTAATAAAAAAATGAGAGCTGTTTAGTTGATTCTCATTTTTCCAAAGCGTGTGAGTAGTGAATCTCCATCTGTCCCCCCAAGGTAAGGATTACCTCTGGTTGACAGAAGGGGACGCTGAGCCTTAGAGAGCTCCATATCTTCATTACACAGATCAAATCTGATGCTGTAGCCCCTGGGCCTTGATCTTCGTTTAATATCACCCAGTCATTTAGGCTGCCAGCTTCATCAACATTTTCCTGTAAGTCATAAGGGTGGGAAGTCGGTTGTAATGGGGGCTGCATTCTCTTGGAGGGAAGCCGGTTAAAATAGGGAATGGGTAGGATGGAGGTCAGAGCTCAAAGAAGCTCAGAAAGTAAAAAAAAAAAAGCTCAGAAAGTAACTGCATTGTAGAATGGTTTTATAGAGTGATACACGGGCACATTTATACATATCCGGGTGTGTTAGCTTAAAATCAGTAGTGACTTTTGGAGTGTATTACTCAGGGTTCTCCAGAGAAATAGAATGAATAGGGGAAATACAGATATAGATAGAGTTAGAGACATAGATATAGCTATAGATATAGGAAGGAGAATCAGAGAGATGTATCTCTCTCTTATATGTGTGTGTGTGTATATATTATACATACGTCCCTAGGAGGGCTGTCCAGAAAAATAGTCAACTATAAATGTCTCTATTTTTCATATTACATGACTGGATACATTCCAGACAGCCCATATATACATACATACATACATATATAAATAGACATATACACACAGAGGGTGCCAAAAAATGTACACACATTTTAAGAAAGAGAGAAACTATTAAAATTATAATACTCAATATATACTGATAACAAAAGATGTCAACAAGTCACGTTTGACTTCTGCAATGACAAGAGGGGCTCAACGTGGTTACCATCAGCATCCAGACACTTCTGATTCCGGCGAACTCTACTCCCTGAGCAATGCTAACCAAAGTGTCCACTTGTATCCCTGCACATGCCGTTTCAATTCCTTCCCGAAATAACTGCCAGTGTAGCCAGTTTTCTACGGTACACCAGGTCCTTTAAGGTCCCCCAGAGGTAGAAGTCAAGAGGTGTTGAGTCAGGACAATGTAACTATAGTTATTTTAAATGTGAAGCAGGAGAAAGAGATGCTAAGTGGACATTGTGTCATAACTCTGCACACATCATGTTAGCACCCAACAGCAATAGAGCCTTGGCCTCTGCCAACCCTTTGCTCACAGTACCCATCTCGTCCCTTTCCCATTACTTGGCAGTGTTGCCATTCATTCAGGCACTTTCTGTATCTGTCTTTTAACACATGCTTACTGGTCGATGGGACATGTTCCCCCTGTAAAATTCTGTTTTCCAAATGTCAGGTTATATGATTATTAAAATCATATTTTGTATCTATCACCTTGATCTGGCTAAAGAAATGGCTGGAGGTTTTTCCACTCCAGCCATTCTGCAAGGTAGCATTGAATGATTCATCCAGGCCTGTGATTCTTACTAATGTGTTTGAGAGATTGTTTAGAACTGGTCCCTTGATTGCACCATGGTGCACTGCAGTCTACCAGTGGCTTTTTTGTTGGGCTTCGTGCAGTTTGTTTCAGTTGTTGAGGAGACTTACACGTCCCCTGGCATCTGCATGGTGGAGCGACGTGTATTTCTACAGAGCTGATCCCACATTCCCTCCTTTGCACAAAGGGTTCTGGTTGGAATAGACATACACAGCCTTAAGCTCTATAATTTTCTTGAAGAACTGAACTATTCGCATCTCTAATACATGTAGAAAACACTAAGTTAATGTTGTTAAGGTCTTTAAATACCATTCCTCACTAAAAGAACCAGAGCTAACTAAGGAAATGATGTTATAGGACTGGGACAGGGACAGTACAAGATGAGCATATAATATCTGAGGTGTTAAAAAATAAAAAAATGGTGGGAACATGACAGAATGACAAGATTCTGAAGAGTGTGCTATTGAGCAAATCTGAGACAGTTTGAGCATGAAAATAAACACTGGTAGCAATGGATTATAACCCACTGAATAAAAGAAAAGTAAAAATAAATGAGTCCTCATGGCTATGGATGGATGGACGGACGGACAGACGGACAGATGAATGGACTGATGAACGAACGAATGAACTGTTGAAAGGGAAGGCTATTTCCTACACTCGAATGCCATTAATGAACATGGAAAGATGGTGGATCTAGAATATCGTCAACGGATACCAAAACTAGTGGTTGAAACTTAGATGAGGAACAGGATATTTATGTAATCTCACAACATCTCCCTACAAAGTACTTTTAATTACAAAAGGAAAATTAATAACTTCATAGTACAGAAGCCTAGCAGACATCACTTTAACCATGTGACCAAGTTAAACACCTTTCTTGTTAGAACAAACCCACTTAATATGCTTCTTGGTATGGTACACCATGAAGACAACAATACCGATACTGTGTCAACCGACCCCAATGCACCACCTCAGTCTCATCATAGGAAACCATAAGACAGGCTCTAGTTCTACATAAGTGGCCTGTACACTTCACATCGCCCCAGGAAAATGAGAGAGAGAGAGAGAGAGGAGAGAGGAGAGAGAGAAAGGAAGAGAGAAAGGGAGGGAGGGGAGAAGGAAGACAAAGAAAGGCTGAGTATTTCAGATGAAAATTAAGAGGAGCGTGGGAGGGGTCCGTACAGAAACATGACAACTAAATGTAAAGCTTAATTGTAAATTGGATTCCTGGACTGAGAACCAAAATCATAATCTCTAATGAACTTATTTGGGCATGTGCCAAATTTTAAAATGTACTATAAATAGTACTGTATCAAAGTAAAATCTGCTAATTTTAGTAATTATAGTGTGGTTACAGAAGAGAATATACTTCTTAGGAATTATACACACAGGTATTTATAGGTAAATGGGGCATCTTTTCTCCCACTTACTACCAAATGGTTCAGGAGAAAAATTTGCATGTGGGGAGAGAGAGACAGAGAAAGGACGTAAATGGGGTAAAATGTAAATAATTGGTGGTGGTAGGTGAAGCCTCTCTGGAACACTTAGTAGATAGATCTCTTCATTGCTGGGTTTTCTAGATCTTTCTTCAGGAGGACTTCTACACTGTGCACATCACCTGGATTCACATTGTTGAAAAGAACACGCTGTGGGGAATGCCAAAAGCAAGGCTCCGAGTGTAGCTCTTGACAGCAGGTACCGGAAGTTGATGGCTACTCAGGATATTTGACAACCACCTCAGCACCTTCCGAGGATGTTTTTGCAAAGTAGGTTTCCAACCTCTGCCCAAATTTGTCTCATCGACAGTAGCACTAAAATAACTTGAAGTCCGGTTTAGGCAGCAAAACTCCATCTACACATTTACTCTCATATTTAAGATAGCTTCAGAAGTTACCATACCTCAGTAGACGACCCCTGGAGAGAAACAGCAAGGAAAATTGATATTTCGGACTTATGCTACTGTCCTCTCTGTGCGACATTTGATTATCCTGGTGGGTGGGGCCATGACTCAAAAGACATTTTCTAAAAATGAATTCTCTCATCCAGTTGTAAATGAAAATACCCTCGAAGAAGGCTTAAAAGTATTTTGATTCACACACAATTCAGGTGATGCATTAAACAGTGCCACCCTTGCCCATACACTAAAGAATAAGAAAACATTCTGTGAACTTACTGAGAGGGCCTGAGTTTTCAAAGGAAAGTCAAGAGTCATTTTTGGAATATATTTGTGTGGTGTTTCTTCCTTGGGTTACTAGCAATGTATCCAAAGCAATTCACCCGGCATTAAACTGTTTTAATCTGCACCTCATTTGAATAGATTTTTCTCAGTGTAAATTCATGATGTCTACAGTTGTCCAAACCTAAAGGCAACACGTTTGTAAGAAGCTGCCAGATTCATTTGGAATTCACAGTCTGAGAAAAAATAATCTGCTTTAAGAAAGGAAATCCCACACAAAAAAATCTATCCATCCTTCTCCCAGCCACTCGGACACCCGCGTTTCCTTGATTGGGGTTACCTGATCTTACCCTTCAGAAAAGAGTCAGCACCTTGTTGTTAACATCTTGGTCAATCCAGTCAGCAGGACTGTGTTCACCGTTACCTGTTCCCTCAGCTAGTATCTGTGACTTCACCTACCCCGTTGGGAATTCATCCAACTCCCATCTGGGGTGTGGTTGCTGCATCTGAACAGAAAACAGCATCATGTCACCTGGAAAAGTGGAGAAAAAGCGGCCATGGAAGAGAGCTGATGATACAGGAGATGGGATTTTCTGTCATGAGTAGGTTCAGTCCCGAAGAGTCAGTGGAATCACATTCTTATTAGACATTTTAAGGTCCCTGGCAATTGTTAGCTACCAATCTGATGGCAGTGGTGGTGGTAGTGAGCTGTCTCCCTTGTTTGCTGCCCACACCCACCCTACTCGGGGTGAGTACTGACGCTGTACCTGGGGGAGCTGGTCAGAAATCAGCTGGCTTGCCCGCGGTCCCCCAGGCAAGTACATGAGGGGGCTGGAATAGGGACCCAGACCTGTTATTTTCATCATCAGTGTGGTCTCGGGCCCGTTTTTGTTGTCTGAACTGTATGAAATATCAAGGAACGTTCAAACGTTGAAATTGTATAATGTTAAATTGGTTTGTCTGTGTTCTGCTTTTGGAACAAGACGTCCTAGCCGCATGGAAGAGAAGGTGTTTAAGGGCGGGACGTGGCACCTAGGTTTTACGCCCTTCCTCTGATGTCGCCTCTCAGCCAAGTCGACATCAACTCTCTGAAGCAGTTTCCTCATCGGTAACCGAGTGTAATTTTTGCCCTGTCTTCACAGGGGTGGTCAGATGGATTAAGTGAGATACTGTATGTGATGACTTTTCGTGAAGTGTGAAGCATTATTATCATCACCGTTATATTTCTTGGTGGACTCAAAACAAGGGTTCCGTTTAGGCTGTTTCTCACAGCTACTGAGAGATACCCTTCGTGATTATTGGAATGGGCAGTGTTTACAAAGACGTGGTCACGTGAGCATTTGTAATTTTAACATGTGGTCCGAATCTCACCGGCTTAGCTTTATACATCGAGGGGTTGAACTCCATTAAAATTTTGCTTCTTAAAGGGAACATTCACCAGGACCTGATTATCAGGTAGTAAGAAGGTGTCATATTTATTTTGGGCTGCAAGAAGGCATTGTCGTTACGGGCCAAGATGTGTGTTTTAGTGATGCCTGCTGAAGTTTGCAGAGGTGAAATAATATGATGGGTTTTGCTCTCAAACACTTTAGCAAAGAAAAGAATACAGACAGATGAATACATATGGCACAGTTTTAGTAAGTGAGGGAATCTGGGTTCATTGTACTGTTCTCTCTGCTTTGGCGTGGGTGTGAAAATTTTCATAATACATTTTTTAATCGTTCTTTTACAGATGCAGATTTTCTTTTACAATCCAGACGACTTTGACAGCTTTCAAACCGCAATTTCTGAGAACAGAATAATCGGAGCCATGGCCGTATTTTTTCAAGTAAGTTACCAGTGGCCCAAGGACTTCAACCGGAGAGTTCTGAGTGTTTTCTTTGCAATTCCACGAGTTGTTCTGTGTTTAATGAATGCATCTGTTTTCTAGTTCACACCTGTCTAAATGAAAGATATTTCAGATCGTCTAATGCGTGATTTAAAATGTAAATAAGTATGTTTAGAAACATAATGAAAGTTTTTGCATGAATTATTCTGATCTTATTGCTACTTGACTGGTGCACAGACTGAAGAACACATTTATCATCTAAGTTACTTCACAGCTGAAGCGTTTTGAACAGGTTCCTTCAGCATATTAAGAGGCTGATATTTTAAAAAATAAGCTGGTTTTCTTCGGAGCTGCTTTAAAAGTTGGCCTCACTTTCAAGTAGACTCAGAAATGGTATCCATCGCTTCTCTAAGGAGACCCCTCTTCTTTCTGTCCCAGAACTACCCATGGTGACTGAAGTTTTGCTTGAGACCACCATTTCATTAGTACATTTTTGTTGAGGCCAAACTTGAGTTCATTTATGATTTCCCATCCTTGCTCTTTAACATGTCTGCAGTAATGAGTGTTCCTGGCTCGTGTATTGATTCTGTACCTGGAAGCCAAACTTGCATCTTTCTATATAGATAATGCTGTCCAGGCTTTTTAATGAGTCAAATCCGATTAAAAGCATGTTGATCCCTGGGTCTCCTGACCCCGCAGCCTAGAGGAGACCTGGTGCTCTTTCATGAGGAAGGTAGCCTGAGTAGTAGGTATGTGACTTGTCTTCAGTCTTAAAATTTGCCTAAGGACTGCACACAGGTGTTGTTTCACCAGTGACTCGTTGTTGGAAAATGATGTCTTTCTGACAGCTGAAAGGAACTTTAAAGACATCAGAACCTTCTCCACTATGGGCCTTTCACCTCTGCCTTTTGGGCAAGCTCCCTTGTCATTGAGGTGAAGCCAGTTTTTTTGTTTTTGTTTTTGTTTTTTCATAATATTAAAAGTTTTTATGATATGGAAATACATGGGTTTCTTTTCTTTCTTTCTTTCTTTTTATCGTTAGACCTTTGGGTGACATCGGTTAATGAGAATTACATAGGTTCCAGGTGTACAGTCCTACAGTGTATCATGTGTGTGTTGCATCGTGTGTGTGTTGCATCGTGTGTGTGTTGCATCGTGTGTGTGTTGCATCGTGTTCACCACCCAGAGTCAGTTCTCTTTCCGTCACCATATATTTGGCTCCCCTTCCCTTCTTCCTCCCTCTCCCCGCTTGCCTTCAGGTAACCACTAAGCTGTTGACTGTGTCCATGAGTTTTTGTTTCTTTGTGGCTTTCAGTTTTATATTCCACATATGAGTGAAGTCATGTGGTTCTTGGTGTTTTCTTTCTGGCTTGTTTTGCTTAGCGTAATGTTCGAGGTGGAGCCATTTTTATTTGGGGTGCATTCATTTCATTGCCCTTTTGAGTGGGTGATACATGATGGATGATTCTTTTTACTGCTTACCTCTCCCTCTTAATGACCCCCTCTCTCTTTTCTTTTCTGGGATAAAGGCTCAAATGGGAGATTACTTGTGAAAAATTGAAAAGCCTAACTAATATTCTACCCAAACATCAAAAACAATAGAGGGGTGGTTGTCAGCATTTGTTATGGTGTGTTTTCAAACTTGGGTTCCGACTGCCTAGTGGGCTATGAAATCATTTCAATGAGTCCTGACCAGCATTTTAATAATAATGAAATAGAAGAGGGGAAAAAATGTAAAAATACCAGTGTATCACAATATTTTTGTACAACTTGTTATACAGAGAGACATACTGTGTAGGTACTGGGTCTTGCTATAAATATATTCCTTTTTGTGGGTCATGGCCCAATATTTTGCAGATTGTTTATGCTGTCTATTGGACTGGGCAGATGTCCCCATTGGGTAGATCTCCCCATTGGTCACACTGTTGCCCCACACATTTCTTTTCCCTTGTTACTTTTATGAACCACATTAGAGTGTTTTAAAAGCTTACTCACTGGAGTAAAAAATACTTGCTTTTAAATCTCATCTCTCATACTTAACATAATGGTGATGTAGTTATTTAAACTTCCTAACCTCAGTATCCAGACCTATGCAAAGGGGGTTGTAACTTCTACATTATCACATTATCAAGATTGTAGTCGTCACTAAGTGAAGTCCCTAGTGTTGATCCCGGCACCTAGTAGATACTTGGTAAATGCCAAATTATATGTATCCGTACCCATTCAACTCTGTTGCTAGGAGATGGAGACCCTGTGGGGTATGTGTCTTATTTGCATGAACAGAAGTCTGTCTGTGCACTGCCCTGTTGGTAGCTCACTTGGGATCTGTCAGACCCCCATCTGCTTCTAAGCCATGATCTGTTTGCCTTGGGTAATACTGGAGTCACTTGAACCATTCTTAAACAGTTCCCATTTACAGGGCTAATTCCTTGTTTTCTGTTATGGTCCTCCAGGCATGCTGCTTTTCCTGCAGCTGCGCCTCTGTTCATTCCTGTAACCCAGTCATTAAATCTAACCCCTCTTCTCTGTCATGCCCAGCCCAACCAGGTCCTAATTTATAGGGCACTTTTTTTATAGGAAAATAAATTTTCAAAATGTTTTTTATGAGTACTAGAAGGACTAGTTCACAGCCTGCTCTACCCCAAAGCTATCTATTTTCCCAGCTCTGCAAGCTCTTGTTAAATAGAAGACCAGTTGGCGCGTTAGGCCGGCAAGGTGCAGCCTGTACCAACCAGCAAAACACTTCCGTGGGAAATCTGGGTGTCGAATTTTTAAAGGATTTCTAGGACACGGTTGCTAGCTCACATACAAAGAAATTTAATGTATATTTCGTCTGGTAATTCTCTAAATTTTGGCTTGCTGTCCTCTAGACACGAAATAGAGGGCAGATGATAGAAAATGGAACAGAACTCTTTTGAAGATGGTGGCTGTGTTGAGCTGCTTCCTTTGTTTTTCTTGCAAGCCCGCGTATGCACTTGCGGATCTGAGTTCACACTCCGACATGCAGTGGAAAGGAAAACTTGACTATTGTTCTTTCAATTTGGCAATCTAGTGTAAGCCCATATTTTGGCATTGACATGTTTTGGTATTCCGCCCCGCCCCAAGTAGTCAGTTACCATCTTGATACACATTTCTAAGTTCAAAGCTGTTCCCTGATATTATGGTACTCAGGAGGTATCTGTCATCCTTTCAGCACTGACTCCGGGCCGGGAACGCTACCAGCTGCTCCATTAAGTGTAATAAATAGAATCAGCTCCTGACCATTAGGACCCACAGTCCCGTGTGATCATGGCTAGAAGGAGGGGAGTGGAGGATCTCCCTAACTTGTGAAGGTGCTGGGCTCTCACCTGCTCTCAGAAAACCACAGACTCATTATCCAGAAGGGCCCAAGGTGAACAAGCCCTGAGCCCACGTCTAGGCAAGGCGAAGCCCCGCATCAATGTCATTGATAGCCCTGATGCTGACTTCCTCCAAAGATGATTTTTCATTATCTTTTTCTTCCTCATCATATGCCTATTCTTCCAGGTAACTTCGTCTGTGTCACTGCCTGTGTTGTGATAGGATGACGTTCATGTGTCCAAAACACCAAAATAAGCACAACCCTAGGGGGCACCTGGCTGACCAAGGAGCCGTATCTTGGCCTAGACTAAGGTTGCCTGCAGGTGGTCCTGTTGTGGCTCACAGGATGACTGTTGACCTTCCATAGTGTTTGCGGTTCTTTTCTTTAGTCAAGATTTTCTGTAGGATAACCAGATGATGGAGCAGTAATCAAGATCTGAGTCGTGGCTGTCTGTCTACTCTGGAGGGCATTTGCGTTCCCATCACAACACGGGCTCCTGGCAATGCTCTTCATGCTTTCATGTCAACGTGATCTTAACATCATGAGCCCCACCTGGACCCCAATAACTTTGAATGGTAGCTGGCATCTTTTGGTTACAGCCAGAGTTGAAGGTCAGTGTCAGTCGTGAAAGACGGTGAACCAGGTCTCTCCTGAGCCCTTGTGTGAACGCCAGTGAAGGGAGGGAGGCAGGACCACCTCCGTGTGGGGAAGACGGCAGAGCACGGCAGCCAGGTGCGGTTGTGTGCGTTCGGGCCCGCACAGCCCCTGAAAGGTGCGCTCACTTCATAGCTGCTGCTGAGTGGAATGTTCATCAGTTTTCCAACACATATTTGTGACGTGTCTGAGGGAAGGGACGCCCGTTTTCTAGTTCACACACTCCTGTGGACCAGCAGCCCTCTGTGAGGTTTAGGGGAAAGGAAGGGGGAAGTTTGATTTGAAGGATTTTTAAATAAATGCGTTCAGATAATAAATTGGCAAGGATGGAGATACGTGTTGTTAAACCGCTAAAGAAATAATTAAATACGTGTTTAGCGAATTTATATAAGTACAAAAATTCAAATGATTATTTTCTGTTCATCAAAGTAGAACCTCTGCCATTCTTTACTGCTAGCCTGACTTGAATTCCTATAAAAATGTAAAGTACCAAGTCCTTAAAGTGCTCTTTTAAAATATTCTATTATCCTAATAATACTCGACGTGAGTTATCTGTTTAAAGAAACAAAAATATGTATATATGAAAAAAAAATATGAAAACCTATGTTTCCAAGAAAGTTGATATAGCAGCGGAATGATTAGGCAATTTGTAGAAGATATTTCGCTTTGGTAAAAAAGAAGGTTCAGTGAGTTCTGATTTAAGTTTAGAGGGTAAAGAGTACCCAGTCCTCACCTTTAACACAGCCTGTGTATTTTTAGCCAGGCGTCTTCACTGTCACTCTCTGAATTGGGTTCTGACTTGGTGTTTCTTTTTTCCAGTCTTTTCTTCACAGTTCTTCATCAACACTTCCCTCCATTTTCCCACCACACTGAAAGGCCTTCTAACCGTGTACCCCCCCTGAATGGCTTTCGGCCTAATGCTCAGAGGAGTGTGGTACCCCCAGACTTTTGAAAGTTTTGATTCTTGTGATTTTATAGGTTTGATTAATGTGTTTTTCTCCAAGGAGCACGTGATTATCATTGAATGATTTCACGACTCAGTTGCCATTGTTATTTGAATGCCTGAAATTTGATTTCTATTTCCTGACTCCACTGGACTTGGGAATTATAAAGGCACGATTCTTTCAGAGCACCTCCATTTAGAAACTTTGCTCTTGTGATACTCTTTCCAACATCCCTGAGAGCCCCTGTTTGGGTGTCATCTGGACATTGGCATCAGACTCAAAGATAAAAAATTTTCATCATGCCTGTACCCACAGGCACAGTCAATAGCCTATTTCTTGTACATTTAAGAAATAAATAAATTGCATCCTGATTTTTTTAGAGGTTGTCTTAGAGTATTTCTTCTTGACAACCTATCTTCAGTAACTCGATGGAGGTTTCTTCATTTCATGGTAGCAGTTTTACGTCCACCCGGAGAGCTGAGCCCCAGGCCACCAGTATTTTTTTAAATTTCTATTTAAATGTCTAGCCAGAATTTGATTGTTGTCATTTGGTTTTCCCTGAGGTCCAGGCAGCTCAGCCACCTTCCCCCTCTTTATTTCTGCCCTAATTTCATAGTTGAAAGCAAACTTAAAAACAAATGTTTCCCAAGGTGCTCCCCCATTCTCTCTAACATCCAGTCGGAGGTACAGACTGCTTAATTATTTTTCTCCATCTGGAGAGGCTCAGTAATTAAATGAAATGGCAGCACCTGGGATTATTTATAGACACTGAGAAGGCAGGAGGAGTTCTTGATGACTCATCCATTTAGGGCTGGCTAAGAAGTCCTCCTCTCCACTTGCATGCATTTTACCTCCCCCCCTCACCCCCCACAGGTCTATGCGATTTGTCCTTCCTTTAACCCCGGGTTGCTCTTAGCCTCCATCTTGCATGAAAGCTACAATTTTACCTGCCTTCTCCTGCCTTTGTACTCGGGGATCCCTGAGCACTGGGGCTCCTCACTTACTCATCACTGCATCTCTTGCAGGTGGCTAATTCTGGGGCTTGAATGTGAAAATACAGCCACTCCTCACTTAGTGACCTACCTGTTTAAAGACCGCTGGGACTTACCACCAGTTCTCCAGCGCAGGGAATCCCCCTTTCTCAGTCTTGGTCTGGTACCTGCTTCGTATTTACAAAGCATTTGCACTTCCACAAGACTACATGTTTCATTTTTAAATGTGGTGTCACAACATAGCTATTGGAAAATACCCTATGGCACATTGACACACCACAAGACATCACCTTTAAGCTCCTCGCTTATCAACCAATTTGCTTAATGACTTAGTCTTAGGAACAGAACTCAGTTGTTAAGTAAGGAGTATGTGTACTTAGCTGAATTCAGTGGAAACTTACTTAGGCCCTGTAGCCTTGATTGCAGAGGAACGACCCGATAGCCTTTCAGCTCAGGAGTATTGGAAACAGGACCTGAGAATACTGAAATATAAATGCTTCCCGGTTGCGGTCCATGTCTGGTTCCTCTTCTCTTCGTATCCCAGCACCAACCTTTCCCTGAACCTCATAGTGTCTTAACCTGAATTATGGCTCAGGAACTATGTACTGAGTAGGACTGAGTTTGAGGAGCCCTCTCAGGAATCCTGGAAAAGCATTTGTCTAGGTGGACATGTAAGCTTCGCCTAAAAAAGATGGTGGTTATATCAGAAGTGTAAGACTCTTGAGATGGTCAAGGAAGGACATTAAATTGAAGGCTGTGAGTTGGCCAAGTGACTGAGGATGGCAGCTCTGACCTGGGACTCCAGTGGGCCCAACATGCTCTTCAAGGGATGTGTCTCCACTTAGGCCTGTAGGTGTAGAAAAGCATCAGGGCTTTAAAAACCTTCAAGTAGTAGTACGTTCAGAGACCTTAAGGAATTGTTTTGTTGCCAAGAACATCTATCTGCATATAGCTGTGTCTGTGAATGTTTTAATGAAGTTTCTCATCAAAATGCTTTTATCGCAGTAGATGGTAGGTGGAGGACATTTTTTTTTATTTGGGTTATTTTGCTGTTTTGTTTCAGCTTGCTTCTGTCTCCTGTTCCTTCCTAGAATCTCTGCGACAGTTGATGGACCAGTATTTCAGCACAGCTCTACGTGCGTTTCTTAGGTTTTCTTGCTCCTGCTTGCCTTTACGTGTCTGTGTTGTTCTTCCTCGTTCCCCCTTTTGCTCCTTCAGGTTCTGTAAGCAAACAGAGTGGAGAGCTGTCATCACTAACCCATTTGCTCTCTCTGCAGTACGGGTTACACACTTTCTCGGCACCAGTCCCCGTGAACGGTGCGGACGTATCCTCAGAACTGTAGGCTGCCCTCAGAGTTGTTGGGGAACTGTACACGTTTTGAAAAGGGTTGGCCTTTGCATTTTTTTCTTAAGAAGGAGCAGTGTTTTGTCACTGGGAGATGGGAGGAGATGGAGCCGGTCAGATAGATCAAATCTCAGGAAACAAATACAAGAATTATATCTTGTATATAATTTCAAAATGACGAGCATTTCGTTTGAGAGTGTGACGTTCTGTTGGTGAATTTTAGAATTGGACTCTCCTTTTCTCCACACAGTGAAACACCACTGTTAAAGTGTAAATGACTCCTTTTATTCATGGAGACCTAAATTGCTCTTGTTTTTTTAACCATTCCAAGGAATTTGGTCATTTTTTTAAAATAAAGACTGCATTTTCTATCATTGCTGTAATTGTTTTTTGTTTTTGTTTTTTGCAGTGTAACACAAGGGCCCCTACTCCATAGGAAGGGAGGGGGGAGGGAGGGAAGAGAGAGAGAGAACAATGGGGAAGGAGGCAGGGAAGGAAGGAAGAAAACAGAAACAGTAATTGTATCCGTCTACCAAACACTCACACCCCAAAAATCCCCAGTGATGCTTTTTGAGTTAGAGAACGTAAGAGTTTGTACCAGGGCGTGGGGGTAGGTGTTTAAAACGTCTTATACTGCTTTTCAGGCCAATTGCAGTCAACTGGTGTGACCCTTAATTTATTCCTGTCCAGTTGCTGCTGTTGGTCCATCTCACGTGTCCCACATCACGGTTTCATCCAGTTAGAAGTTCAGTTCTTTCACTACGTTACCTAGAAGTGTAATTCCAGAGTGTTTGGGGTTGATTAAGAAGGCTTTTCTTAATATACACACAAAAATTAAAATACATATGTTTCAATCAAGCTATTTTAACAGCTAATTGATTTCCTAGGACTTGCCATTAAGTGAAGGCCAGAGTCATGTTTAATGTTCAGATGCCGTTTTGGAACAGATTTGTGGGTGTACAAAATGAATTTATAGCCTATCAGGTGTTTTCAGTACATCTCATCTCTGCAAATGGCCTGCAATTCAGATTTCCTCTCAGTGGACATTACGGAGGACTATTTAATAATTGGCGAAGCATTACATAATTAAGAGCTTTTGGGTTCTTTGAATGTGACATGTGAAAGTCGTCTTTAATTAAATCATTGCACTTCAAGGACAGTTACCAAATACTTTACCTTAGTACATCGCTAAAAAACAGATGAGAATGTATTTGTTTTAGCCATCAGTTCTCATAGGCCAGAGATTTTAGTTGTCATAGTCTCAGAGAAAATATTAGGAAGTCTGTAGTGATCACCCTCAAATCACCGGTGAGAGACCTGCTCTGAGAGGTTAAGTCGTTGACCACGATTCATCTCATCGTTCTTGGGAATCTCCCAAGCTAAGCATTTTAGTTCCATGACTCCCAGTTCAGTTGTCTCATTTTTCCTAGCTGTGGGCCCCCTGGAGTGTCATCTAGGAGGTGCTTTAGCTGGTTGGCCCTCTCGGGAGAACTGTGCACATGAAGCACTTTGCATTCTAAGATTAGAAGTGACTGGCAACTCGCCTCCCTCCCCACCCTCCCTCCCCCAGGTAAACTAGGTGAAAAGATGCTTCTAAATCAAATGCAGATACTGCTCATACAAGTGAACATTTATTGTGGATTGAATTTATGTAAAATGCTAAAATGAAGTCCTTGCATGAAGTATCATCATATTTAATCTTCACTGGGACCCCCGCAAGGTATTATGACATTTATTTTACAGGTGCAGAAGCTAAGGCATAGAGCTTTTATCAGTATACATTCCTCAAGATGACACAGGCCAATCACTGATGGGAGCCAGTAGTTCCACAGCAACAGTATCGCCCCACGGTTTGTACTCTTGGTCGAGTACTGAATGGGAAAAGTTGGGTATTTTGTTGAAGAAGGTAGAGTGTGAACTCTGTATCACGCATTCCAGTTATTGTCATGTGTGTGTAAGTGCTTTAGAGACCTTGCCAATTATTCTGCTCTCAGAAGAGTTATTTTCTTATAACTTAAAGTTGTGTTCTTATTCTTTTTCACCCATAATTGAATTATTGGATCCTATTCTAAATTCAGCTCTGCACCTGTAATTTTTTTATAGATTTGAAGACAGCTTTTATTCTCTTTTGCGTCCTCTTTCTTTTATGAAAAGGCTATGAAGACTATTGAAAGGATGGTGTCATTAGATAGGGCTAGTGAGTAAAGGTTTAAACAGTCATTTGTTAATGTTTTTAATGGCAGTAGTTCTTCGGACAGGGAGGGGAGGGGTCAGAGGACTTTGTGCCCTAGGGGACATGAAGACACTTGCTTGGCAGTGCTACTGGCATCTAGTGGGTAGAGACTAGGGATGCTGCTGAGTGTCCCTACAATGTACAGGGCAGCCCCCCACCCCCAACACAAAATTACCTAGCTGGAGCATTCCTGCGTAATTCTTAAGTGCAACGCCAGTTGAGGTCTGCTAGCCTGGTCAGTGACTGGCTCTTGGGGCTCCCTTGGACTCCCGTAATTGTCCCCAACCCCCGCCCTCACCCTTACCCTGCCGACCCTCTGCCTCGGCAGCTGATGATTCATTTAGACCTCACCCTGTGGCCTTCTAGTTTTCCGGAGGGCATGTTCTCCCCTGCGGAGGCCCTAATGACCGTGCCAACCCCCATACGTCAGGGTACCACCAGTCCCATTTGGGCTCTGCTCTCATTTCGTCGTGAACAGTTTCAGGAAGCACCAGTGTCTGTTGGTGACTCCCCCTTGTCGTATTGTCCCAAGTAGTCACATCCTGATAGGTGTCAGTGAGCCTAACCACTTGTCCCGCCTTCCTAGTTGGGCCAGAAGAAAGTCAAGGGTGAGAGCTGTCAGTGGTAAGGCAGATTGAAGAGTACACCTGAGGCCAGAGGCCCCCGGGGGTCTGCACGCTTCTTCCCCTGCAGAGAGGGTGCACGGGTGGAGTGGGGCCGAGCCAGTGCATTAGCCCCAGCACGAGCCCAAGGTCTGGGCGCAGGTCCGGGTCTGCTCAGTGCTGGCAGCTGGGGCTGGGGCCCTGGGAAGGCAGCTCCGCAGGAGAGGGCTGGGCTTGCTTTCCTTTGAGAGGCCGGGGATGAACAGGGCCTCCCCCTGCCTCGGGGAGGGACCAGGGGGGATGGAGAGGAGATAGCACTTCTGACCGAATTTGTGTTGGTGCCAATTCCGGCTTCTGGTGAGCTTGGGGGCGCGATGTGGAGGAGAGGCAGAGCCAGTTTGTATCTCGCCTCTTGGTCCTCCGGCTCCTCCTGTCATTTCCGTTCTGGCAGAGGAGAGTCTTAGGTTCCTGTGGGCCATTTCGTATCTGTTATCTACTTTGATGTTGCCACCACGAGCAGCACGAACTCCTGTCCCTGGCGATCAAGGAGGAAACCAAAAAACAGACTTCCTGGATGGATTGCCCAGTTACACGAGTGAGAACATGGTAGGGTTTGGAGCCCCGTCTTCCCGGCTCTGTTGGCCCTTCTCAACCTCACTCTTAGGCTGCCCCTCCCACCCCGTAAACTCCATAGCTCCCCTTTTCCTTCCCAGGAGACTTGGGGTGGGTGCCCGGGGAATGAGGGACCTACAACAGTGAGGACTTCAAAGAGACGTCTTTATTGGGGAAAGATTGTTTTGGAACCGCTCTTCCTGCCAGCAGCTTTCTGGAAGTTTGCGTGACGCCAGGTTGAGAGAGCGTTGTGGTTCCCCCGAGCCCGCCTCCAGGAGACGCGGGTTTTCCGGGCTACCTGTGGACCGCAGCTTGAAGCTCATCAAAACGGGCTTTTTACGGTTGTTGCCATGCAGTCCCGCTGCTTCCGTAAAAGATCTGGGACGCTCCGTGCGCGGGTGTTCCAAGCGCTGGCAGCACCTGCTAGAGATCTCGGGAGCCCAGCCTGGCGTGCCAGGGCCGACACTGCGGATGCGCTGATGCCCTGGGCCCAGAGGGGTGCTTGTCTTCTGAGACTGGGGGAGCGGGGAGCGGGGTTCTCTGTAGCCTGGAGGGGACCCATTGGCTGCCGCTGAAACTTTTTGGAAGCTCAGAAGCAGTTCTGTTCACATCTGGCCGTGTTCTGCCAAGAGGCATTTTCTTGGTGTTCCCCAGCCAGGAAAGTCCTTGACCTGCCCCACGGGAGCACTGCTGTCACAGGCTGACTTTGCCGAGCAGAACGATCGCGCACCTTCCCTGCGTCCATCTGGCAGATGTGATCATCTCCCCCTCTCCGGCTTTATAGATGATGGAATGTTGCACAGTGTTTTTCTGTCGGGCAAATGTGTGAAATCAGCCCAGGTGCCTGGCAAGGACTGTGCCTTCAATTACCTCCTTGTTATAAAAGCTTCATTTAAAAGTTCTTGGGCCATAAAGCAAAGTGAGAGCAGCGTTTACCATCACAGGTTGTTAAGCAGACAGTCTTGGTGTCAGAGGGGACCCTGTGAGGCGGTGACGCTATCAGTCAGTGAGAACGTCACAGCCGCATTCCCTGGGTGGCAAAGGAGGGATGACTAAAAGGACATTTTTGTGACTCGATTTGGACCCAACCTAACTGGCGGTGTCCGAGGCTCTCTTGGATACAAATGACAGTAGTTGGACATGACAGCAGTGCAGTGGGTCACGTGCATTTTCAGTGAGACAAGAGTGTTGCTACCTGGGCCGGGCCTTCCAGTTTCCGTCTAGAGAACGGTCTGGCTTCTTTCAGTGTTCGTGCACCAAACACTTCTTTAGCCAGGTGTGTGCCAGGCACTCGGCTAGGCGCTGGGGTCGCCCCAGTAGGGATATAGGACCATGTGCGCTTGGTCCTTGTGGCATCACAGTCTGTTAGGGGACCGTATAGATGTGCTGATGACGGCGCAACAAGACGTGCGTTAAGTCCAGTGAACGAAAGAGGCTTTCGATGCTTGGAGAGCAAGTGATGGGGATCATGTCCAATTTGGGGGTCAGGAAAGGCTACCAGAAGAAGACACAATTGAGCAGAGGTTAGCCAGGCCAGGGAGTTCTCATCTCCGAGGGAATAAATAGCCTGTGAGATGGCCCCGAGGAGGAAGAACAGAGTGTTCATGAACTTGAAAGGAAGCCACCAGGGCTGGAGCTGGACTCCGCAGAACCTTGAGGGTCCTCGCCTCTGGGCTTCGATACGGAAGCCACTGCCCAACGGGCTGGGCATGGGACTGACTTGGTTATTAGCATTCTGGAGCAGATCAGAAGGATGTGGAAAGAAGACGAGCTGGGGAGAGGTGAGGAGGATGCCCTGTCATCCACCCGTCATAAAGCAGAGATGGTGGTAGGTGGGACCCGGAGGGGAATGAGCCCCTTCTATTACCAAGATTGTAGAATGTTATGTTCTTGTGTAGGAGGAAGAAAATTAGTTTCAGTCTGTGGGAGCATGCATTGGAAGTGACTGGGTGACTAATGAAAATAACACTCCCGGGGTAAGAAAGCAGGTCAGACGGGGTTTTATAAATGCTGCTCACGATCACGTTTGTAGAAACATCTTCATTTTTGTTTTGATGGAATTTTTCTGCGTTCCCTTTCCGCGGCTTTTCACATTTGATGTTTTCTTCTGTTGTGTTTATTTCTTTGTGTGTTTTATGTGCGTTGTATGGGTGCACTGAATGGGCCTCTGGTCCTCTTCTGGTTCTGTTTTAATTTTGGAGAGGCATGTGATTGGGATTATCAGTTCACGTGTGCATTTTGCTGGGCGTTGTCTCTGCAAGTCCAACTGACTGCTTTCCATTGTGGAAGTTCATTTTGCAGCCATGTTATAAAATTTGTGAACCCACAGATTGAACTTCTTAGAGATTTCATTAGTGTGTTTCTCCAAATAGTCCTTAGGTGTCTAATATACAAAAATGACAGTTGTCATTCATAGTATGACATTATGTCTCCATTCTCTTGTGTTTCACGACAGATTGATGACCAGGCTGAAGCCCATTTATAATTATCAGAATAAAAGAACAAATTAGGTGGATGGTCCCTTGCTGCAGTGCCCTTTACTGCCGATCACATTTTATACTCTGTTAGAATTCACAGTTCCAAAGACCTTTCACTGAGCTTTCATTTATAGCACAGATGGATTTTTACACATACGCAGTTTTACCAACTCATCTTAGAAACACAAAGCTAAAAGGCATTCATCTTAAGTGAAATTATAAGGCCAAGCTAGCTTAAGGGGACACCATTAGGAACCAACCCACTCTCAGACACACAAAGGAGCCCCCAGCTAGCTGTTTCTATTATTGTGTCCCTGTTATTCAAGCAAAAGGCGAACTCAGGTTCTCTTTGTTACCTATCGCCTTGTTGCACTTAGTACTACAAAGCAGATAGTGGTTGTAAAACCTAATGGTATAGAACCGCCTTGGTAAAGGATGGCCTTCCCAGTTTCTGTAGCTTCTTGCTCCTGTTATCTTCCAGCTGAGGAGTGAGACTGTGAGTCCTGTGAAGTACAGGTCAGGGTGTTCTGCCACAGGTGGTGTCCCTGCAGACCTGGGAACGTTCTGGCAAGTAAAAACCTAAGTAAACCCATCAATAGCAGTTGCTGTTCTTCAAAGTACTCCTGGTCTAAACACGTGTGAGTAAGGGTGCATTTTTTACACGCTCGTGTGAATGGGGGAAGTTTGCTCACCTCTTTGAGGGGCAGAAGAGGACTCCTCTACCCGCCTTCCTCAAATCAGAAAATACCATAGCATAGTAGGGATCTGGTCAGAAAGCACTTTTCTAGATGGTATCCTTTGTATGGATTGTACAAAATAAACTCATTCATCTTTTGTACTGTCTGTACCTAGATTGCTCAGATAGTAAAATTTCCAAGAACCCCAGCAGTCCAGTTAAATTCACAGCATTATGTATATTAAATAATAACGGAAATAATATTGAATTATATATTAAATAATTACTAAATATAGAATAGTAGGTTAGAAAATACGTAAAAACTAGAAATTCATTTTCCCAAAGGATCTCATGTATGGGATCCTTTACTATACTATAGTCTATACTATAGTCTATACTATACTATCCCTTTACTTTACAGTGTAGCCAAACATCATTATCTCACAAAGCATTCTCCAGAACAGGAGGCATTTGGGATCCTCAAAAGCACTTGTAGTAAAAAAATTTTCAAATCCAAAATACAATGCTAGGAAATTAACCAGTCATTAAAATAAGCAATAAATATCTCAGAATAATAATTGCTGCCATCATATTCCCCCAGCTTTGACTGGTTGCTGCTATCTTGGAGATTTACTAATCCTAATTAGGGATTATCTTTATTATGGATACTAAGCTTTTGAGAGATTAGATGACTAATTGCTAAAACAACTAGAACAAATATTTTAAGATCATTTTACCCTTCTACAGGGACTGGCAATTTATCTCACACCTTTACTTGTATCCTTGGAGCCTGGAGACAAGGAGACAAACAAGGCATTGCAAATTTCATTCCACCCTCCAGCCTGGCCCAGCTTTCGTCCTAGTCAGTTTTCTTGACAGACTTAGAGAAAAGCAAGATCAGAGGTGATGTGACTTGCCCAAGGCCACAAAGCTGGAACTAGCATCCAGACCTTTTGCTTTTATGCTTGTTTTCTTCACCGCCTTCCAGGAAAGCAGATGAATCTGTAGCTGTTGGCCTTCCCCTACGTTTCATGGGTGGACAGATCAAGTGAATATTCTGGAAAGCATGCTGAGCATGTATATATTTACCCTGAGAAAGATAGCAGAGTTTGGTAGTTCCTAACCTTCTGTGCTTACAGCTCATTACTAACAAATGGTAGAACTGAACTGGATTCATGACCTTGAAAGATGGTAGCCATAGAATGTATTCTGATGGTAAGAATGAGAGAGGTAAAATGTAGGATGTCTTAGAAACAAAAATCTCTCTCTCAGTGTCACTGGACAGATTCTGAGATGATGAATTTTTATCCAAATTTAGGCTTTAGACTTGTCTGAGACACGAAGTGCCTCTGACGACCACAGGCCTGCACATTGAGCTGTGTTTTTTGATTTACTCTTAAAACTCTCACACTTGAGGTATTCTCAGAATTGGTGCTGGCATCAGGGCCGTTGTCTGGGATTTGACTGTACCGAGGAGGAACTGCTTGGGCTTGTGACTAGAGTTGGATTAATTTGGGATTTTCATAAGCATCTTTCTTCTTTCACTACATTCTGCTTTAACAGCCTCTTAGTGTGGAAGCTAATTCCTCAATTCCTTCTTATCCATCACTACTTAACACTAGTCTTTCAGAATGGGATTTGAGGCCTGAAAAGTAATCCTAAGGAAATAATTCAAACACTGGAAAGTTCTGGGCCCAAAATATGGTACTGCAGTAGGTGGAACAAACTCAAATGCCAACATTTTGGAAATAATTAAGTAAATTTGGCATATCCTGAAATTGGAATACTATGTAGCCATTAACAGTTACGCTTTATGGAGACTTTTAATGACAGCACATTATTAATTAATATTATTATTGATAAAATGTTAATACCATAAGCCAACAAAGCAATTAAGAATAGCAAACACATATATAATATCTATTATCAAGCACTCATCTAAGCATTTACACATATCAAGTTATTTTGAGGTAAGCATTCATATTACTTATGAGGGAAGTACTTTTTTGTAACTTCATTTTTAAATGCAGGAACTAGAATCCTGGTATTAGGCCAGACATCTAACAAGTGGAGAAATTAGGATTTGAACCCCTGAACTTGGCTCCTGCTGCTGTTCTGCCCAGTGTAGTGTTCATAGCAAATGATCTCATCTGTGCTGCAAAATGTGTTCGTGTGTGTACAGAGAGTTTGGAAGTGCATATGACCCAGTTTCCAGCACTGCTGGTCCTAGTCTTTTCTGTGTCTTACAAAGAGCGTGAGGTATTTCCGTTATTCGAACATGCAGCAAGTTTAAATAAATTAATCCATGGGAGCCCTCTTTACACCTCCCAGAACTGAACGCCCACCAGGACATCATCATTTCCATGTCTTACAGCTTCCGTGCAAACCACAGTGGCCAGGCGTCCCCTACCCCTGCTTTGGCATCACGTTAGTCAGAAAGTACGTCTGGACGCGTCCCAAATTGGCCTGGACACTTTCCTGCTTTCCAGTCACAATCAGAAGTCCAAGAGGCATGTGGGCACATGATCTGAATTCACAATCCCTCAGTTCTCATCGCATAATTTTTTAGCTCATTTGGCTAAATGGTTGGGCATTTTAGCCCAGGAATAAATACTCGTAAAAACTTTGTGGAATAAATAATAGAAAGCATTTTCAAATGGTGTGCTCTTTCCATTGTGATGTGGACAGATGAGTTGTTTGTGCCATTTCAAACACAGCCCTTTTATTTTTTTATTTTTTATTTTTCAGTCTTTTGCTGTTGAAAACTAGAACCAACAAAAGAATTCTTTTGTTGTTGTTTTTTTCCTACCTCTCTGCCAAACTATATTTAAGTGTTCGCCTGTATAAACTATAATTTGCAATGATAAAGTAGAACCCCAAATGGTAAAGGAATCTGTTGAAAAAAGGAAACCATTTGAAAGAGTCCCTTTTCTTTTAAAAATATATATGAAAATATTTACCAATAAAACGTGACTGAGGTTTTACTTCATCATAATTGGAAAATTGTGAAGATAGATTGGTCATGAAGCTGAGTGATGGGTACGTAGGAACTCACTTAGACTACTCTTTTCTACTTCTGTTCATTTGAAAATTATCATAAAATATATGCAAACCACGCCCACCTCAGGTTGAGTCATGTGTCAGCCAAAGATGGCTGCGCCCAGGCACTTTGTACAAAGGTTGTTAGGGGCTGAGGAAGACCAGAGGAAGGCCAGCTGGTGGGAGGAGAGCTTAGGGCTCAGGATGGAAAACCATGAACTGGTTGATACTGTCCAGGAAAACACATTTTTTGATATCATAACCAGAAAAATTAACCAACTTTCAGAGGCAGAAAGGATTCTACGTGAACTTGCATCGGTGTACATTGGACTTAGCCTTGTTCTCTGTGGCCTACGAGCAAACAGTCTTTTTCAGCACATCTTAAATATACACAGGCTCGTAGAGCTGTGAGCTTACCAATGGCAGGGATCCCACCTTTGACAGTAGACGTATCTTACAAAGGTTTTGTAAGCGTGCCAGTGAACACAGGTGAAACTTGTACCATATCATGAATGGATTGATTGGGCTTATTTTTGGTGGTCTGTAACCTCTTTTCTTGGCTCTCCCTGTGCAGGGTGGCCTGGTCGCCACACATGCCTCAGCCCTGCTACCGGAGAAAGGAGACATCTTAACCTACTGGATTAGAATTTCTAAGCCTGTCTTTAGAAAGATATTATTTCCCATTTTGCTCCAAACTGAGTTTGCAGCATACCTCACTTCTAGACCATAGAAACTACTTATAAAGGCTCTTAAGTTGCTTGAACTTGGTCTAGAAATTCAGTGATGGTTAAGCACATGTGTACACAAAAATAAAACTGTTAAAAAAGCAGACAGCTGCTATCTCAGCGATTGTGTTGCATCATGAGACAAAACAAATTTAGTTTGAAAGGGAAATTTTCAGGGAAATTACATGGAATGTCACCCTATAAAATGCCAAAACAAGCAACTGAAATGTGAAAAATTCCGACAGCCTATCACGTTGTTTGCATACCATGCCAAAGAATAATTTGACTGTTTTTTTTTTTTTAACTCAACTAATCTTACAATAATGATATTAATGGTTTTTGACATGTATAAGTCTGGCTTTTGAGTTGTAAGCCTTTTATAAAACCTCCCTAGCTTACTCTTGGACTTTTGTAAAAGTGTCTGAAATGTTCACTTGGATTTCAGACTCTCAGACTTCCAGGTGGTCTACATGATCCCCCGAACCTAGTAGTACTTTCCCTTTATCATCATCTTGGTCTTGAACTTGGCAATGGGTCTCTAGATACCCATGAATAAAATCCAGATGTCTTAATCTGGCCCAAACCTACCCTCTGCCAGTGGATGTTTTTCTGCCATAAACCCATTTCCTAGAGATGGACCCATGTAGTCAAAAGAGATTGAGCTGTTTAACAACTCTTGATATTTACTTCCAGTCTTCTGAAAGAGTTGTGCTAATTTATACTCCCACCAAATGTATAGCAGTGCCCATTTCACCTAAACAAATAGTGGACATTATTATTTTTCAAAGTCTCTCTTGATCTGATAGGCAAAATAAGTCTTTTTTTTTTTTTTTTTTCAATTTAAATGCAATTCACTGAGAATGGACAGTTTTCAAATTTTCATTGACATTCATTGTTTCCCAGTTAAAATGTATTTGTTCACATCTTCTATTTTATTACTATTATCTTCTATGGTATCGGTTCCCAGTCATTGGCACCCATACCCCCCAGGTACGTGCTGGGCCGTTCAGGGGTCTGCAGAACATAATCAGTAATGGCGAAAAAGCAAGTAAAATAAAAAAATACAAAAAGGTTAGTTGTAGACCAATAAATGTTAACTTTTGAATCACCACTAATGGAGACACTTCAAAATTAGATCACATTACCGAATGATGATGGGTGAGGGCATGGCTAGGAACCCTTCCCCCAAACTGCTCTTCTACCAATCACTATGCACAGTTTCAGAGCAATCCATTTGCCACGTTTCTAAAACGTCCCCAAACATGTAAACACATCCATAGCCAGACTGCTTGATCAGTTACTGAGTAAAAGGAAGTGCTTTGTCTTTGTGATTCTTTTCAAGTCGTTTCTTTTAATGTTTGAATACTTGATCATCATTATCAATATTTAACTGTGACGAATGTTGTAAAATTAAATCTGTGGTTTGTACTATACTTTTAGTATGGTAGTTTTTCTTTCCTAACTTACTGCCTCATTTCCACTGTTTTACATTAAGACATGCATGGAACAAACGTGTCAGTATTTAAAAACAGCTATTTTAAAAACAAGGGGTACAGTGTATGGAAACAGGTTTTAAAAGGGTGCACGAGTGAAGAAAGGCTGGGAACCACTGCTCTAGAGTAATATTTTACAGCAGGGTACAGGTTCATCCTTCATTCTCAAATGTCACCTTCCTGAGGGGCTCCTGCTGGCTGGCCCATTTGCACCCTCAGTCCCTGGTTTAGTGCCTGGTGCAGGGTGAGCCCCTAAATATCTGTTACCATGTTTTAACCCCTATAAAGAGGAAAGCACCGGAATGGCATCCATTGGGAGTAGAAATTTCTATAGTACTCACTGCTAGGAAATCTTTTTTTATTATTACTGCTATTCCTGAGAGGGGAACCCTGGAGAGGTCTGAGAGGACAGGGTAATGGCTAGGACAGGGGACAGTTGCCCTTCGGATTGGTAAGCTCACTCCCCGTACCTGGAGCGTACTGTAGGCAAAGCAGGTGTGTCGGGCTGGACGTGAACAGTGGTCGGACTGGAAGGCTCTTACCTGCAAGTTCTCTTCCATTCGTACCACCGTCTGCGTTGGTTTTAGTGTGATAAACGAGAGTTGAGGGGACTTCTTTAGCTTTTCGCTCTGGATCATTTCAGTGGCATTAAAAATTTCTCTTTCTCTGTCTTGGCACCAAAAATTAAGGGTTAAATTGCAAGTCTTTTGGTGGTATCCTGGCCATCTTTGGTTGTTTCCTGCTTCCCTTCTTGCCTCTAGATTTGTAGCCCTGTAAAATCACTTTTTAAAATAAGTCATTTCCTCACAAATTCTGTTTTTTTAGCTATTTCTCATCCAATTTTCTTTCTTTTGTATTTCCAGCTACTGAAGGCTTAACCCAAAGTCTGTGACCTTTCTGTGGCACGCTTGGCCTCTCACAGCACGAGGAAGATGACCTTTGCCGTGTGGCCGTGCTGGGTAGATGTCGTGAATCAGACTCTTAGTGAGGTTTTGTAGCACACCACTCTCGCCCGTTCACCCCCGGCTACAGTGTTCAGTGCAGTTCTGCCTCCTTTCCCCACACACGTCTGCATTTAATTCTTCTAAAGGAGTGAGCTAAGAGCGATACACTTAAAACACTTGAGACGCTGATCTCATTTGAAAAACTCTGTCTTTCCCGTTTCCATAGTCTGACAGATGTATCTACAATAGAAAGGCCAGCCCCAGAGAGGAGTATTTAATTATCCCTGGTTTGTTCCATCTCCTTAGTTCCCATGAAGAAATTCAAGCCGTGATACTTTCCCTTTCTTTTCGTGCTGGTATCATCTTGTGACAGATGGTGAATAAAAGCAGCCAGCCCAGTCCAGGTGACATAGTATCTGTCTGCATTTTGATGACACCTGTCACTGGAGAATCAAGGCACATGGACTGAGGCAGTGTCCAGGGAGGAAACCCCAGCAACTGAGGAGGAGTGTGGGGGTCTCAACAGTCTATGTGATTTTGATGTGATTTTATTTTTCAGTCAGACCCAAATTTTCAAGCATCCTGCATGTTTTGTAAGAATTGTACGCAACGTGAGTCATGTCTTCTCTGCCTTGACTTTCTCGTCATCAGGTGCAGGACCCTGCTGCAGTGAAATCATTGGTTCCATAGAAGTGCGTCAGCATTTGCCATCCTCTAATTAACCAATGTCGATAGCTCAGGTTCTAGAATATTTGGTACGTTTTTGATTCCCCAGCCTGACCGCTCAGAACTCTGCTGTGGTGTAATAGAAAGTTGGAATCTTCCTCCTAGATATATTGGTTATCAAATCCACACTTTTCTATTTTCTGTTCACTTGGACGGTCCAACCTAAAATGATCTACCAGCAAAGCTCTGCCTCTAACTTCCTGCCAAGCTAGCATCCTGGAGGCCTTGCAAAAATCCAAGAGCCGATAATTTTGACCTTTTGACATTCCAGGCTTTTCTGACACAGACCAAGAAAAGAAGGCTGTGCTCAAATGCTATCTGCAATCAGCTGTGTCTTGCTGTCACCCTCCTAGTTACTCTGGTTTTCCCCATTGCCCTCTTCTTCCTCCTCCTCTCCCTCTCTCCCATCATTTTTATGTCTGTATAATTTTAGCTACTTAAAATCTCTCGAATGTCACCAAGAGTCCATTCTAAGATTCGCAAAGCCCTTCCAGCTCCAGCTGGTAAGCCGGATTCAGCATGGCTGCTGTACCCTGCCCGTGTGGGCACCGAGTAAGCCTCCGTGGTTTTGACTGGGAAGGACACTGTGTGGCAGGTTTGTCTCACTCAGGCTGTCACTTGTGTGGTGCCCTCCGCTTCAGGGTACACTTCCTGCCACAGCCTACACCTCCTCCTACATTGCTTTATTTCCTGCCAAAACACAAAATGGACTTCATGGCAATACTAGTGGGGAATCTTGCAGGGATTTTTTTTTTTTCATCATTATTGTAAATGACAGAAAGACATTATTGTGGCGCGGTTTCCGCCAGCTGGTGAACTCAGGCACAGTGTCATGGTGGCATTGCGTTATATGAGCACGGTTCTTCTTTCACTCCATACTGCATTGTTTTGTGAGCCAAATGGGAGATTTTGCATAAAATCCTACAGCTTTGGACATTCCAGAACCCCTTTCATAGCCAGGATTAAGTTGCAACTCCACATCATCCTGCAACGTCTAACCTCAGAGGGCTTTTAGCCATTTGCTTTGTTGTGTGGAAATTGCCTTTCTCTTGGTAATTACCTTGGCTTTATTCGTTTGCTGGTTCATTCACTCACTTAGTAAATTGTGATGAAATACCTGGTGTGTACCAGGCACGGTTAGGCTGTTTCGCAGCATTTTGGTGTCCAGCAGAGAAATGTAGAATGTGTCTGTGTTGGTGACATCAAGGGTCTGTTTAAAATAGTAAATGTGAACATGATTCTCGGATGCATCCTTGGGCTTGCTTCCCTGGGAAGAGGCCTTCCCGTGCCCTGCTTAAGGGGGTGAGTTCTGAACAGGCCTTCCGTGATGCCGTGTGTGTGACCATGACTTCAGAATTGTAGAGCTTTACAGATTTTTATTTTAATCTGAAAAATCCAGCTCTAGAAGCTTATCCTAAGGAAATTAACATGGATATGCCCATAGCTATAAAGATATTCATTCGAACTTTTAAAAATAGTAATAGTGAAAAATATTAAATAATCTGTGTGTTCCAATAGTGAGGTGGGCTGCATCCATTATGGTCTATCTGTGTAGTAGAATCATAAGCAGCTACTGAAGGTGATGTTGAAGAAGATATAATTAGTAACCTGGAAATGAAACCACAGTAGACTCTCAGTTAACCGGCACCCATGGGGATTGGAAGATGAATGTAGCTTCTGGTGGCTTGAGAGTTACTATCAAAAGCAGGCCTAACTAATAGTGTACCCCATACCATACCATTCCATAAACTCTGTATTGCCTTGACATTAATATGAAATACAGTAATTAAAAGCAAAGTAAGACAAACTTAATACAGCACAGTTTAATTATAAAAACAGCTTTGTGAATGCAGTGTGCAATTTTAGTTAAATGGCAGTCAATAAACTTTTCAACTTAATAAACTTCACTAACATAATTTTTTTAACTTCAGGTAACTTAGAAGAAGACATACATACACACTACAAGAGGGTTAGAGAGTTTACTGGGCAGACATCGCATCAGGATCATTAGGGTCTAATGATGCAGCTGGGGCAGGACCAGAAGTGGATGTGGGTGGTTTTGGATCTACATCAGTAGGTGATGCTGTACTGGTGAACTTGCGTGCTGCTCTCTTGAAAATTGAATGAATATCAGCTTGTTTTTGAGGCCTCACGCCTCTCTTGCAGAGTCAAGTTTTGCATGATGTGTAGCTCCCATGCCACATGTAAATGTGCATTTCCGCTAGAAATTGATTTTAATTTTTAGTTAAAGTGTTATTTCTTCTATTTTTTTTTTTGCCGGTTGCTTGAGTTCCAGTTAATGGAGAGTCCGTTGTATTTTTGTGCATGTGCTTTTCATACACTTGGGAAACAGCACAATGTATGGGGCACCTGGGAATCTGAATTCTGTGTTGACCTTTGACAAGTCCGTAGGTCAGTAAGCCTGAATTTCCTTATCTGGAAAATGGTAATACGTTATCAGTGGCATAGGGTCACTGTGAACAGTAACGAGATAACTCACATGAAGAACATAGCACAGGACTTTTTGCTGAAGAAGACTGGAAGTCTATGTAACCAAATATTAATGTTGTTTACATCTAGATATTAGGATAAACTTTGTGTTTGTTTGTGTGTTTTTTTTTTTTTTTTAGTTTGTAAGTATTTTCTAAGTTTCTTACAATTAACTTGTCTTAGTGAATGATGATTACCATGTTTTGCCAGGTATAATGCGCACCCCCTCCAGGGAAAAATAAGGATGCACATTATACATGGGTACTGCTAATTCCATATCGATATAAATGTTTTTAATTCTTTTATTTATACTTATGAATTAAAAGTGTAACTCTAGAAATCAATAACGATGTCCATATGCAAAATAATGCCCTGGAATATGATAATCATGGGTTTTTTATGTATATAAAAAATTTTATACATAAAATTTCTTGTACCTTGCAGCTGTTGTGTTTTGTAATTATTTGTTATATAAACGTTCTTGTACCATCATGTTTAGAAATAAATGCTAAAATTCCTTTATAATACAAAAAATAGTGACTAAATATAAACAAACAAAATATGAATGAAAAAATCAAAACAAAATTTTTTTTCCTGAAAGTTTGAGCCAAAAACGTGTGTGCACATTATACGTGGGAGTGCATTATACATGACAAAATACGGTATAATAATGAAGCCTTGTTTTAACTGTAGTTTAGGGGGAAAACACCTCAATTAAAGAAGTGTGGTCATTGTAGAGTTACAAGTACTGATTTTTTTAAATAAATGAAGGAAGTTTATTGTTATAGTGAAATTGGGAGGCCAAAACAGTTGTCTACAGAAATGGCTGGAATTACACTAAGACAAATAACGTGACTTAGTCATTGTCAGTGGGAAAATTCATTGTATTTCTCAGGCATTTATATTAGCAGCAGTAACCAAATAGTTGTATTAATGTTCTGGTGTGTGATTTGGGTTAATTACTATCATAATTTTATAGGCTTTGACATGACTTTTTCTTTTATTCCAGTAAATAAAACTTGAAGAAATTCACGATTGGTATTAACTATCTTGCTGCAAATGAATTTCTAATATGGGCAATGTAAAATCAACAACTATAAAACTGCACTGTCAATAGGAGAGTGAGGATTTACTAACACAGACCGGCACAGAAAGCTTCTTTGATGTTGACTGTGCTTTGGGAATGTGTTAGTTCACTTGCTTAAAGAGGCATGCATGCAAAGCCTCAAGGTTCTGGGAAGACTTTCTGGAGAAGGAACTGGTGGATAAGAAACTAGCTTAAAGGAACACAGTGGAGAGACTGAGTTTGGGCAGGTGAGGGTCTACATGTCAGGGATCCTACAGCTTCTAGAGATAGCATGGAACCCTTGACATGTTATTGGGGGGATCAGAAACTAATCACTTACCTAATAACAAGTATCCATCATTTATACATCAGCTGACATCTTGATCTCTTCTCAAATGTATTAATTCATTTAAGAAATGTTCAGTGAGCACTGCACTATGTGCCTAGTATATAGCAGTGAGCACGATATTTGCAATTCCTGCTCTAATGTATGGGTTTCTGGTCCAGTTATTTTCTGTAGGAATAGTCACAGATTTAGAGATTATTGCTACTTACAGATGTCAATCCCATATCACAGTAACTGATCTTTATCATTATGTATCTCAAGTATAATTTCCAAATTTTATTCTCATGGTAACCATTGGGTCGAATTCTATTTTTATACACATGTATATATTTATATTTATTTTACCCGGGTAAATTACATTCTCTATACCAAAACTGAAAAAGAGGTGGTGTGGGCAGATTTCCCATCACTTTGTCCTCATATTCACAGAAATGGAACAGAGAGAGGGGCAGGCACGGTCTCATTGGCTCCTGGAGGCTGATTTTGCTTGCTTGCTTGCTTGCTTGCTTGCTTGCTTTTTTTTCTTTTTTTTAATGTTAGGTAGACTCTAGCATCAGCATTACATAGCCAGTCTGTGGATCTTTTCTAGGCAGACCAGACATACAACTTTAAATGGGACAGAAAACACCAGTCCTGTCGCGTTTCAAACAGTATATATGGTCATCCTACTGACACCCTTAATTTAGCCCAGTGAAACGAGGCTGACCATGTGGACCATTTGAAATGGGACAGGACCGGTGTTTTCTGTCCTCTTTAAAACGGTACGCCTGGTCAGCCTAATCATTTCAGCAGACACTACACACACAGGCACTGCAAGCAGAGGGGAGGACTCCATCGGGTGTCTGTTGAGTGAGTACCTTCTCTCTTGGGGCATCAGTATGTTACTCTCTTCCAGTCCTACTTGTAGTCCTGATGTTAATGGTTCCCTGCAACCTCCTAAAGACCTCATAATGTCTTTAGTAAAACTTCTTTCTACTATTATAGAAACAGATACTGATGTGTTACAAGTAGCATGATTGCAGTGTAGCAGTTTCATGTAGAAAAGATCTTTTTAATTTTATCTGTTTTCGTAGTACTGAATTTTTGGCAGGGGTACAACTTATGTGCAGTCTCCTTTCTAAGGATCCACATGGTTTGCAAAGAAGAAAATAATTTTATGAGAAGAATATAATCACACACACCATAAAGACATGTACAAAGTACTGTTGTAACAGATATTATGATTATTATGATAGTAATATAAAAATGTTCTTGAAAAGGAAAACAGTAGCTGCCTCTTTTCGTGAATATCTTCATTAGAAATACCACTGGCAGGTTACTCTCAGCATTGAGAACTTGATTCCTTGTATATATAGTATTGAACCCTGATCTTTCTCACCTATAAATTAGAGGTGTTCAAGGTGTTCCAGTTCATTTTGAGAACAAGAGAAAGATAGAACAGTTGTAGAAATAGAAGTTACAGACATCTGGTTGGTTACATCTCACTTTTCACAGTGCACGTGACTGTGATGGATTATGTCTCAATAAAAATTTTGTCGATAGAATTAGATTCTTAGGTGCATCATGGGAGCCTTCTGTTCCAACGATTTGTATGATAAATCATTTATACAGTGAAGCATACATCTATAAAATGATTAATCATTTTCAAATTCCAGTTCAGATTTTGTTGTCCCCTTGTTTTCATAAAAGGTTTCTGGGCCACTAAAAGAGTACTGATATGCCTACACCATAAATGCATTCACAAAATACTGTTATAACAGATACAATGATTATGGTGATATAAAAAAGACAGCTTTTTGTAATTCAACTAATGTTTCTAACTCCCAAGCAATAACCTAGTAACTTGAAGGAATGTTTATTCTGGCTATAAATAATATTGTATAAAATGGATTAAGATTTCTCTGGAGATTTTTTTCTATGTGAATTGAGTTTTGAACAGTATGTTACATTATTATAGTGAAAGTTTTCTTAACTGATCTTGCAACCAAGACAATCTTCAAAATACAAAATACATTTTCTGGTATGTGAACACCGATATCATACCCCCAGAATCTGGCAAACTAACCAGAATCATGGTCAAAGATAAAACAGTAAAAACATTTAATTTTTTATTTAATCATTCCTTACATATTAATTGAGCACCTGCATATGTAATGCTCTGTTTCTTAATTCTCTTGTTACTTAGAAAACACTTTCCATCAGTACCTTTTGGCTTCTGGTGATGATGAATCACTGGAAATCTTTGCCTTCTCACTCACACTCTCTAATGGAAACTATGCCACTGAGCAATTTATTCCTCCAGTTTCAAATCCTTTCTTTGCCCATTGTTGCCTTGTTTGAGCTGGACCCTGTAAACATGACTCCTTTGTAACTGGCACCATGGTTAAAATTTGTCGGTAGAGGGCGCTGGAGAACACTGTGAAGGGTGAGTCTTGCAGCTCCTGAACCACATAGGCGTGGTGGGCAACAAGAGGGATGCCCAGTGGCAACCCTCACGACAGCCACAGCCACACGCTCCAGCAAGTTCTTCACCATAAGTCAGCTGATCCTTCAAACCCAGTCTCGTCCAACTCCATTCTCAGCAGTTCATCTGTGGTATGCCTGTACCTCTGGTAGATTTCTCCACCACCCCACAAAGGATTCTTCCAGATATGTTCTGACTAGCTCTCACCCTCCAGCAAATTCCTCCTGCTATTTAGTGCGCCAGTGCTCTGGACCATTGTCAGCCCATGCCCTCTGGTAGGTTCCTTGCCCTGGGTTGCTTGTTCCTGTAACATTCCCGCCCTCCCTAAAGGGGTCTGGATGGCAACCTTGTCGGGAGGGCCCTCTTCTGAGTTCCAAATGTCTTCCTTGCTCACTCCCTCTCTCTTCTAGAGGTAGTAGCCATGCTCTGCTTTTCCATCTCCTATCCCTCTTAAGGGCTCTCTTTTCAGTAGCTGAGTACCTTTTACTTGTTAGCTTCTCTTTATATTCAAATTACTGATGTGGTTTCCGTCTCTCGACTAGGCTCTGACTGAAAGAGTAAGGACAGGAGAAAAAGAACACTTGCAAAAAGAATTAATTGTATGGAACCGCCAACTCATGACCAACACCCTATTTTCTGACCAACAGACTCAGTAACTGATTTGATTGCAGTATGGATTATATCAGACATTCCATAATGAGATGCTGAATATTCCCACCAGCATTATCACACTGAGCACAAAATAAGTAAAGACCTTTTTATGCCTCCATAATACTAAGGCATTTATTCACTTAGCTGAGATTTATTCAGCAATGTCAGCAGGCTTGGCGCTGGAGTAGGTGCTGCACAAAGGACCGATCCTGCGGCCCCACCTTGCAGGATTGTCAGGGAGATGGGACCCGGGTGTGTGAAAAGTTAACCAGCAATGCAGTAGCGTTCGCAGCGCACATACGGTCCCATTAGCATTTGCATTGCTTCCTATTTCTAGACTAACTAATGTTGCAGAACATGGGCATTCTGCTCTGTACAATCCATTCACATTTCTCAGTGTGCGGGCGTTCATTTGTCTTTTCAATTGTTTCCCGTTTTCTCTGCACGCACAGTAATGGCTGGTAGGAATTTCAATTCTGCAAATTGGTAGGTCCTCTGTAATCAATGAAAATAGTTTATGACACTAGATCTTTGAAATGCTGTTTGAATATGCACACTTTGGGACTTTAGGAGGCATGTCTTATAGTGTATAAATTACCGGAAACCAGCTGTGCGGGATGAAGCAGGAACGCTTTGTGGGATGTCATTAGTTCTGAGATTGCAAGGCTCCATGTGAAGAGATTCTGGGTTTGGAAGCTTTATACAGGAAGCCTCACAGAGCCAGATGGAGTCCCTTCATACACGTACCCGTACAGAACAATATTTAAGATGCGTTCCTTCCAGAGTTGCTGTAGTGAGTCCCTCGAGTGGAATCGTGTGCCCTCTTCCATGCTCTGTGTGGTTCTTGTAGAGATGCTCAATCACGTTGACAGGCATTGCCTTTGCCTCTGGAAAGCTGAACCATTGCTAAAGGTGATGCTCTGGAATTCTCTAAATCAGACGTTCCCAACATATACAAGGGCAGGCTGATGAATTTTGCCTCCACTGTAATACCTTTTTATTACATTACACGTATCTGAATATAACGGATTCCGTGTGGTCACATGGTATCTCCTGTCCATCGTCCTTGACTTTGCTCACGCAGATGCTCACATTGTTCACCCAGTGCACATCGACTTGGAAGCGTGTTAAGGCCAAAAAAAACCAGTCAACATCACCTTCCCAACCGAGGTCAGAGTTTTGAGTTTCATTGGCTGAGGTGACCCTTATGGCAGTATTCCACGGACCGTCTTTTCTTCTCAGGGTTCTAATGGTGGACCCGAGTTTCATCACCTGAAATGATCTTCTTTAAGAATTCCTCACCTTCTTTTTCAAAACATTCCGGGAGTTCCTGAAAAATGCGGACTCTTAGAGCTTTCATTTCATCAGACAGCATGTGCGGTCCCCACCTGGCACAGACTTGAGGAATCCAGGAACTCTAATCATGTGTCCCACCCTCTCCTTAGAAATTCCTAATTGACCAGCAATTTCTTTTTGTTGGATGAGACAGTTCCCAAGGATCAGATCTTCAACGCGATCTTGATGAAGCCCCATCATTTGCAGTCTTAGACCTTCCACGTCGTGGTTTATCACTCAGCTCTGCCGCCCACTCACTCCTCCATCTTTGAACCGCCTCACTCAGCATCTTACTGCCCTCACATAAACACAGTGATCAACATAAACGGCTTGCTTTTAGTTGTTTTCAGTATTTTCCTGTAATGACTAACACCCAAGTGTTGTATTCACGTGTTTGTGCCCTTCCCATTTATTCAGGTTTTTTGTTTGTTTGTTTGTTTGTTTTATTTTTTATGTACCTTCTTTGAAGCAGATTTTTCTGGGTCAGTGAGTATGCTCAGTATTTACTTTGAAAGGCCACCCCAGGTTAAACTGACTCTACCCAAGTATGCCTGTCCCTGTCTGACAGATTTCTCGTCAATACGGGTCGTTTTGATTGGGAGGTCATTATTTTAACTCACAAGGCTCTTGGGCCATCATTGAATCTCCTTCTCCCTCCTTTCTATCTGCAGTAGCCTAGAGATTTATTTCTGTACCTCAGCTACTTAAGTTATTTAAGAAAGGCAATAGAAAACAACAAAATGCTGAACTCTAAAAATCCTAAGTTAATTTAAACAGTGACTGTTACCTAACCAAGAATAATCGTGGTGACCTGGACTCCTGGGTTGGTATCAGTGGACATAACCTAAGATCGCATTTGAGTGAATGCTTCGATCAGTCACAGGCATTTCAGAGCTTGTAGATGTTTAGGCCATCATCACCTTTGTCTTTTTTTTTTTTTTTTTTACCGTCTTCCCTCCTGATTATTCTGCACCCCTGTGGCCTGACTTCAGCCAGACAGGATTTTTAATCTTCCTCTGGTTTCATGGGAGATGGTTTGTATAGGGCATCTAAAATTCATAGATGAACCTCCTCCTGTTGGTGTATCTTTTCAACACGAGTGCAGATGACTGAAAATCACAAACTAAAGCACTTCCCAGGAGATTAAAAAGGAATGTTTGTGTTAGGCACAGATTCCCAGCTAAAATTTTATCCTGTAATTTTGAGTAAGAACAGATTTTTCAGGGGGTTAGGGATATAGGCAGGTGGGTTACTCCTCTGTGAAAAGTGATTGGTAATAAAGGAAAAGCTGTGAAACTCAAGTTTGCTCTTCACTGACAGCTAAGCCCAAAAAGGAGAATTAATATGTGCTTGAAGTCAGTATTATTAATTTCTCTTTATTGTATAAGAATTCTAACTTGGATGATAGAATTTAACTGTACCAGGCACAGTATTGATTGATCCAAGGCACATCCTAATAGTGGAAAGGAATGTAAGTACGAGGGCTGTTCACCAGGAAGCTTACTATGGTGTCTTCAATTAGGCCATCGTGATTTACATATATTAAAAGCATTTGTCCTAGGTGTATTGCATTGTATACATTGTAGTGTTGTGACATACTAATAACTGATGGTTGGTGAGTGCTTATTAAATGGATGGAGTACTATATCTGTTTTCATGACAGCTATAAGAGGTTATTGGTGATACCTTTATTTCAAAATGAGGGTATTGAATATCAAGGAGATAAGTGACTTCCCCAAAGTTAGCTAGGTAGCTAGAACTCAGACCTGAAGATCTGCCGGACTCTTATAGTTTTTGCACTTGACAGTAATGCTCTGCTGACTTCCGTGGTTATGGGAGACAGACTGAGAAACTCTCATAGTATTGATTATGCCTTTTTGGGACCATTTGAATAAAGTTGAAGTTCAATATCACGGCAGCCCACTCTGATGTACATTATTGGCTGAAAATCTGTAAGCTGTGTCAGATTTATGATGGTTTATATGACAGAGAGAGAAAAATATTTTCCAGTAAGACAGCAAATAGTTGGATAAATAAATTGTGGTGTTTTCATATAATGGGGTTCTCTACAGCAGTGAAAAAGAACAAACCACTGTCCTCTGGATCGTGGAGGGCTCTCACAGATACAGTGATAAGTGAAAGCACATGAAATAAGAGATTGGTGTGTGAATCCACTAATTAAATGTGGGCATATTGACTGAGGGCTGGAGGGGTTCTAGGGTACTGGAAATATTTGTCTTCACTTGGACGGAGGTCACTTATATCTGTGAAAATTCATACAGTAATACACTTAAGATTTGTGTACCGTTTTATCTTATACAGCCACTCCTCACTTAACGACCACTCAGACTTAATGACCAGTTCTCCAGGGCAGGGGATCCCCTTTTTCAGCTTTGTCTCGTTCCCACCATTGGTTAGTTAGTATTCACTACATGAAGCGGTCGCAATCACGCGAGACTACAGACTGCATTTATAAAAGCGTGGCGTCGCGTGATAGCTATTGAAAATGACATGCCTTGTGGCACCATGACACACCACAAGACATCCACCTTTAAGCTCCTCGCTTACCAGCCAACCCACTTGATGACCTAGTCATAGGAATGGAACTTGGTCCTTAAGTGAGGAGTGCCTGTACCTGAATTAAAAAATAACGTAAAAAGTAAATCATCACACGTTTCATCCAGGGCCTCAGTGTCTCTGAGAGGGCCCTTTTAATGTAAGGACTGCTGCATCTTAGAGTCGATGCTTAATGAAACTTCTTACGGCACCCAACTTACGTGTGGACCAGTTACCTAACAACCTTGAGGAGGTAATATCCAGTAATTTTAAAATAATTTTGAAGGTTCAGAGGAACTGATTTACGTGTCACTGCTTCCATACATTGAGGCTCACACCCCATGTGCACGAGAGAACTCTCCAGGGCTCTCCCAGTGACACTTAGCATGGGGACGCATACCCTGAGACTTTGGCTTTGTTGGAAACTGGTCACCTACATACTATTAAAAAGGGGCAGCTTTAGTCATTCACTGGGGCTTCGATTATGTGGAAGAAGGCAGTAAAACATGCAATACATCTTGTAAAGGTTTTATCTGAAATGATCAGAACATTGGAGAACTTCCAGGGGGCCTCTCCAGGCCGGCTAACGATCTGCGTTATGCAACTTGTTCTCCACACCGTCCTGCCAGCAGGATCACTGCTCTGCACCTCCTCGGACAGCGTGGAGCTTGGCAGTTGTACCATGCTAAAACCTCTCCCCATTCCCCAGTGCACTCAGCCCAGCCCTGTTGAATTCGTTTTGCGGTGATACCAAGATCTCAATAATACACCATCTGTGTAAAGCTGTTTCTAGAATTCAGGTGATTTTCATGTGACATTTACAGATCAACACAGTTTATTTACTAGGCCATAAAACTTGGGCAGTTTCTGTGCCATCATTTGGCAGCCGCCCTACTTGGTAGTTGGACCCTTTGTAACAACCATCAGTCATTCACAGTCCCTTCCCCAAAGTTTGTTCAAGACTTACTGTGGGAGAGGTGTTGGGCTTCCTGCTGCAGTTTCTCTGCAAGCAAAGCACAACCCAAGGTCTGGTTGACATCATACTAATACTGTATCCACCAAATGCATTACTACTATGTAACTCTAGGCTTCGAGCACATTCTGGACAGAAATTTGTCATTGTCTTTGCTTTATCTTCCTTATTTGGTTCCCCCAAAACGGTCATGGTGTCAGGTGCATGATGGAAGTCTAGTAACCACAATGCAAATGACATTATAATGACATTGTCATTAGCTAAAGGTCAGGTTCGGTCATAGGGATCAACCTTTGAAACTGGTTCTTGCTTTTCTCCAGCTGCAGGCACTGGATACAGACACCTGTTGCTTGTGTAACCCGCGAGGCACCTCCCGGTGTACCCTGGAGGGGGTTGTCAGTTTCCTAGGCTATCTATTCTGCCTCAATACTACTTTTCAGTTGTGAATTGGAAGAAAATAAAACCAAAGCTCACCTCAGTGTAATAATCCCTGGCCTGTACGCTGTGGAATGTGATGCCTGTCACACACACCCTTTCATTTTACCCCGGAGGTAGGCGGCATCATACACTTGTCCGGATTGCGTAAGATCACACAGCCAATAGACAGCCAGGAACTGAATCAAATTCTTTGTACATAAATCCCAGAATTCTTCTAATTCTCTAGATTGAGCTTGTCTAGCCTACGGCCCACAAGCCATTAGAATGAGGCACAACACAAATTCGTCAACTTTCTTAAAATATTACAAAAATTATGCACAGATCTTTTACCTCTTTCTTTCTTTTTCTTTTCTCTTCTTTTCTTTTCTTTTTCTTTTTTTTTAGCTCATCAGATGTTGTTAATGTTCATGGATTTTATGTGCGGCCTAAGACAATTCCTCTTTTTCCAGTGTGACCCAGGGAAGCCCGAAGATTGGACACGCCTGCAGATCCTCTGGCTAAAGTTTTCGTTTATCTTTCTCATCCTCATTGCTTTCCTCTTCTCACCTCTTTAATATCTACCTGTTATTCTTTCCAGAAACAAACGTTTGTTAGTGTCTGCTCTGTATAAGGTGGAGCTGGGAATATAAAATCACATTGAAGTAAGAGCCCTGCCTGCAGGGAGCCCTGAGCCCGGTCAGTCAGGCATGGAGGCAGGTCACTGAGGTGTTGTGAGTGCTGGGAGAGAGAATGGGATGTGGGCGGCACCAGGTGACACTGGATGGGATGAAGACCTCTGATCTGCTTCAACTGCGAGGGCCCTCCAGCCTAGATTTCCTTCAGATGCACTGACCCCCTGGACCATAGCCTGAGCTTCAGGTGTTCACAGGCACAGACTGGTACTAGGAGGGAACTGAACAGAGTGATGAGCTTGCATGTATTTGGGGTCATCCGGTTTGGGTGAGTGGTCAGAGAAGGCTTCCTGATAGAGTCACATGGAGCTGATATCTGAAGCATGGGAATCTGCCTTGTGAGGAGCATTCCAGGCAGTAGGGACACCTGGGCAGAGAGGCCTGGAGGTGGGAGACACTCAGAATACTTGAGAAAGAACATGGCGGCCGGCCCGTCGTGAGCTGTGGGGATCGTGGCCAGAAGAATGTGCAGGCTGCCTGGGCCCAGATCCTGGAGCGCTCGGGTGGATTTTGGTTTTACAAGGTCATTCTGAGTAGTTCTCGCTGTCAGAGTCTCATAGGGAGCTTCTAAACTTCCAGCTGCCCAGGCCATACCCAGGTCCATCCAAACAGTGTTCTGTCGTTGTCGTGGTCTGCTCTGCTGTTCTTTTGAAGTGGATGAAAGGTGAAGCCAGTGGACGTCTGGGGGGAGCGGTCCCTGGTCCAATTGCTGTGTAGTAAGGACAGTGGGACCAGTAGAGAAAGCGGGGAAACCAGGTAGAGCATTTGGACATTGTTCAGGTTCAAGGTGGGGATGGGCTAGGCTGGGGAGAGATTGTGGACAGATTTGAGTTATGTCTTAAAGGTAGATAGAAAGGGGAGAAAGGGGAGGGGGTTGGAGAGGAGGGAGGGGAAGCTAGATATAGGGTGATGGAAAGAGAAGTCACATTAGGTGGTGAACTTATTGTACAACAAGTTGACAATGCACTGTAGAGTTGTATGCCTGAAACCTGTGTAATCCTTGCTAACAGATGTCACCCCAATAAGTCTATCAATAAAAATGAATTTAAAAGGCAGAACCTTTGGGACTTTCTGATATATTATCTGTGGGTGTGTCAAGAAGGAAGGGAGCAGACTAATTCCTTAGTTTGGGGCTTGGCCTACTAGGTCGAAAGAGGGCACCATTTTATTGAAACGAAAGATTGGAAAATGAAACATTGGGATAAGGGGGTCACAACTGACAGAATTTAGCTTAGAAACCCCAAGACTATGCAGAATAGAGTGGTGTTTGTATCTTAGTGTGTGTTTGTGTGTGCTGGTTTGGGTACCAACAGCACACACACGCCTCTTTGCAAAAAGAGTGATCGTAGCTACATTTTTAAAGAATCTTGGGTGTTTTAGGGACTGTGCTCAACGTTCATTTAATCTTCTTAATAACCCTGTGGGATGATGGGGCAGTAGTACCTATTTCACGCAGGAGGAAATTGAGGCAAAGTAAGATCGCAGTGAACTTACCCTTGATCGCACAGATGTTATGGGGAAGGTTGTGCCCCTGGGTTTACCAAGTTGTTTCAGAAACTGTGCTTAACCACTACACCAGCCTTATATACGGTATTTTACCATGTATAATGGGCACTTTTTTGCCTAAATTGTGAGGGAAAAATAAGGATGCACATTATACATGGGTGGTACTGATTCTGTATTTATGTAAATGATTTTTCTTTTATTTATGCTTATGAGTTGAAAGTGTAACACTAGAAGTCAATTAACGCTATCCATATGCAGAATAATACCCTGGAATATGATCATCGTCTTTTTTATTTGTTAAATTTATTCCTGTGTTTTGTAATTATTTGTAACATAAAATTGCTTGTATCACAATATATCAATGTTAGGTTAGTAGTAAATATTTCTGGATAGAGAAATACAACATGTTAAAAAATAAATGCTAAAATTCCTTTGTAATTAAAAAGTATGTAAATATAAACAAGTGAAGATTTGAATTAAAACATTAACACAAAAGAATTTTTCCCTGGAAGTTTGGGCCAAAAACATGGGTGCACCTTACACACAGGACTGCATTATGCACTGGCCAAATGTGTGGTTCAAACTGAACGACACGACACCCACCTGCACTGTTTTCTAAGGAGTGACTTATTTTCAGTTATTGTCAAAGGCAGCGTTTGTAACTGTCTTCCTGGTTAAGTGCTACCTACACCTCCCACACTGGGGCCATTTTTTCCAACTGAGCTGCTAGAGGAATTGAAAGACAAGTTAGTAGACGACATGGGCTATGAAGAAATCATATTTTCTCCAAGGAGAGAAAGTGTGCCCAGTGAGGCAGTAATTGCTGGGAACAAACTTTCTGGTTTTCCATTTTGTTCCGGTACAAATGGCACATTGTATCAGTCAAGACCTGCTGGGAAAGATGGCGTCTTTCTGCCTTGCAATTTAATTTTATCCTCTGTTGAACTCGGGTGCATTTTAAATACAAAACCAAACTGTTGAGTTAGCCTTAATGTGTGTCCTCCTTGAGATGGGGCTGGCCTTTGTTCAGACTACCACTTATTTGGAAAGAATTTCCATAATTTGTGGATTTAAAGACATTTGTAAACTGAAACAATCATGTTGTGTCTCCCTAAACATTGTTTGCTGAAGGCTCTTAAATCAGATGCTGCAACAGCTTTAACAATATCTAATGAAAACAATTTTCACTGGTTTGGCGGTGGATAAAGTAGGTATTTTAGGACAGTGACAGGGAGCGGAAGTGCCCCTTAAAGTATCAGGTACCAAGGCCCTCAGGTGAGTGGGTGGTTTGGAATAGGGAATGTCCTGTCAGGTATTGCCTATGCAAGTGGATTGATAATCATTCTTCAGAGATAACACTATGAGAACAATTGTTCAGTGCTCCAAAGGAAGCACAGAATACCCCCTCCAAGAAGAAAGCGTCGGAGTTTGCATTTAGCTTGGTTGCTGTGAATTAGAAATAGCAGGTTGCTCACGCCAGTACATTTTGCTGTCCATCTTGCCCAGGGACATCGGACATCTTTCATCAGGATGGCCTTAAGATTGATGCTGTAATGTATTGGTTTTCTGTGTTTGTTTAAACATAAAAGCTACTAAGAAGTCTTGGACCCAGAATCATTGATGTGTATTTGCATCATGTGGGGTTTGCTCATCACGGCTGCCATGTTTTCCTGGTGGGAACTCGGATCCTAAACATACTGTTTCCCCTCAGACTCTAGGAGCTGTGGTGGAATATGGCAGCTCAGGTCTGTGATGGGTCCGAGTCTTCTCAACAGGGTGGGGACTGGCTTTTTGTAGCTGTTGCACCAGTATGAGGAGAGTGCCAACGTTTGGCTCTGTGGAAGGAAGCCCAGGGTCCTCATCCTGTGGGAGCTACAACTAGGTGCTCAGCTCTGAGACAAGGAAAACTGTGGTTTGGTCCACATCACATCCCAGGGCCTCGTTCTTGGCTATCTGTGTAACACATTGCTACAGACGTAATAGCTGACACGGCGCACGGTCACCACCGCCCTGTTTCTGGGGGCCCTTGGCTTCCTGGTTTCTCCCAAGGCCGCATACAATCCGCGTGTCCGCTGGGAAGAGTCTCATCTGAAAGTTCAGGTGGGGAAGGGTCCACTGGCACGTGCATCCAGGTTGTTGGCAGTGTTCAGGTCTCAGGACCTCTTCCCTTCAGGGCCTCGCCACGGGCTTCTCTAGCCTGGCCATGACCTTCCTCAAGGTTGCACAAGCCGCGGAGGCCGTGAGGATCTGTTGGTGAGAAAGAGGTCAGACTGTCCTGTAACTTTGTCACAGATGTGCTTTCCCGTGGGGGTTGCCACACCCTGCTGGCGTCCCACCCTCCACAGGAGATTACACAGGGGCTAGAAGACCTGGACTCAGAGGCCACTGGAGCACCCTGTCAGCTCGCCATGTCGGCGCTCAGTACTCACTGGTTGACTGAATGAGCGTGAGAGCTGGGCTCCTGTGATTTGGACTGGGGGTACCATCCCTTTTGTTCCCCTGTCCCCCGCCCCCCTCTTTATACAACCATAAGATAAGCAAGGCCGTTTTAGTACTTTATGGGTGACACCTATGTGATAGTTACATAGTCTTCCCCAGCCCTTAGATGAATGCCATCATCGTACTTGGACTGAACTTTAGTTCGGTCCGAAGTGACGACCTTGCCTACCTGCAGCTTTTTGAAGGGAATGGGAAGCTGGCCACCTGTTTGATCCTGTCCACCTCGTCTCTTCTGTTTTTCTTGCTGCACACGTGGTGGGGATTTAAAGCAGCTCCCGCACATGGCTTTGGCTTGTCTGAGCCTTTTGCAAATGGGCTGCCCCAAGCAGCTTTTTGCTCCAGGGCAGTGAAAGGGCAAAGGTGAGAGTTCACATCCAGTGTGTTTCGGTGGAAGTCACCCGCCGGTAAGGAAACAGTCGGCTCTGCTGTCTCCCCTGAGCCTTTGGCATTGTTGGGACTCAGCAGCACGTGGCCGAATTTTTAACAAGACAAAGTGTGAGTCCTCTGGCATTGCCACACGGAAGCAAAAGAAACGTGCAGGCTAGTCGCTGAACCTGAAATAAGCTCCTTTTGCCCCGGGCTGCCCCGATCGCAGACTTTTTCTTGCTTGCTTGCTTGCTTTTTAATTCAAAGGTCAGGATAATATCCGTGTGAAACACTTTGCAGTGGAGCTTAAGACTCTGGGTTGTGCTTTGCTTGGTTGGAGTTCCTTCTTTGCTTCTTTGCAGTTCAAGAGCAGCCTTTATTCTGAGTAGACTGGCAGGGCTAGGACAGGTGGGTTCTGGAACCGTTGTGAGCTGCTGGGAAGGCTCCCCCTACTGCCTTCTTGGCTCCGAAACACAATGCATTAAAAAAAGACAAAGGACAGAAATCACTATGCAGGTCCCTATGAAAGTTTCATTTGCCACAGGTGCCAGCCTGCCCACCCCCTCCCTCTCTTCTGCTTTGGCTTTGAAATTGAGTGTTGAGTGAGTCCCTCACCAGAGGAAGTGGCATTGTGGGCCAGGCCCGGGACAGTTCGATCCTGGGGAAGATGAGAAATCGCCCGTGTAGACAATGGGTCGGCAGGCTGCTGGCACGACCTGCAGCCATGTCCATTTGCTCCTGAGCCTCAGCGTCGCCTGCCGTGTGGGTTTTTTCAGTGACGGCTCCTTCAAGCCAAGTGTGACGGTTAAATAACAAATACTGGGGTGGGCAGGAGAGGTGGGAGCAGAGGGCTAGATCAAGAGAGTGGTCCGTTTATGTAGAGCAAGGCCGTTAAATGCACGTCCTCCGTGGCCTTCTCTGACCACACATCTCAATTCATGAGTTAATTCAGCTCACCCATCGAGATGAGGACCTTGTGAATGGACCGTTTCCGCGTACAGTCTGAATTAACAGGAAGTAAGCGTTTGAGTGCTCAAGCCCCATTTGGAGCTGGGGGAGGGGGGGGGATGCGGGTAGCCTTTATAGTGGTGTCGCCTGTCAGATTAATCCTGTCCGTGGCTGAGGAACCAGAGTTCTCTCACCTGTAGATGGAAACCACCCCGAAGTGTGTGCTGTCAAGTGGATGATAATGGGGCGCGGAGGGCCTAACTGGCCCCTCTGGTGGGAGCTCTTCCTTCTCTAGGGAGATGCCTCTGCCCTTACGTTTTGTGTATCTGTCACATTAGCCTGGACCTTTATGGTTCGAGATTCAGCCAGGCTCCCTGGCCAGGCGTGCCTGCTCTTGCTGACGTACCTACAGCTCATTAGGACACTGAAAGCCAAAGCCTTCGTTCTGTGGAAGGTCCTCCAGCTTCTCCGAATCCCTTTTCCTGTCGCTCTGCCGTGCTCCGGGTGGTCCCTCTGCTGTCCTCTCTGACTTTACTCCCGACAGTGTGGGATGCTCCATGCACTCACACCTCCGACCAGGTTTTCTGTCACCTCGCCACAGGGACAGTCAGGAGAGAATAGAAAATGTTAGGACAGCAAAAAAAGAAACTCGTGCATGAGAAACAGTGAGGCGGAAGGCTGTGCAGAACGAAGTCATAGTGGTGAGTATTAAACAGGCAGTTTGGGGGACAGAATGGCGGTTAGCGGTTGGATCCTGATATTGTCTTCTCATACATAGGCCCATTTCCTACATTATTGACAGGTCCTTAATTTATTACTAAAGGAATTGGCTCTGCGCTCTGCCTCCGGCTAAGGCCTCACTGAAATAACAGTTGTGTGAAAACAGCCACATTGTAAATGGTTTGTCCGGGAAGTTCCTGACGGTACCTTGAACCAAAATGTGGCGAACGGGAGCCAAGGCATTGATGTCAGAAGGAAGGAGGCTTCTTCGCCATGTGACTCTTCAGGTGGGAGCCCGGGAAGGGGAGGAGAGTCAGATCCGACATCAGATCCGCTGAGAGGAGCTCACCGCTGTCCCGGTAAGACGCGTTCGCGTCCGAATATGCAGCTGCCTGCTCTCCGGCACTGAGGCGAGGTTGTCATCTCTGCGGCCATGGTTAATGGGGCAGCCAGCCACCCCCAGCAGCCATGAATCCTTTTTCCCACAAGAGGACACTGACGTTTAAAGGACTATGGGAGCAGCTGGCGATGTGGACTCAAGGCGGGCAGGTTGTCCTGGCCTTCCTACTCAGCAGATGGCCAGGACCTGATAGACTGAAGATTATTAACATCCAAGTCAAGGGCCACATGGCCCTGTGGACAGGAAAAGTAAATGGCCCTGCAGATCCCGACGCAGGCACGTGCTCCAAGCGTGAGTCAACACCGACCCTCCATTATAGAAACATCTCTAGAGATCATTGATAACTTGGCTATTAATTTGATTGAATCCTTACTGTGGACTGTTATTTGGAAAGCACATTTTATGAAGTTTAGATTTCATCTAAACTTTTGGCCTTTTGCCCAAACCTCTGTGTCTTGCTTTTCTATTGTGCTAATGTCTGTACGTATTTTGGTTATATCTAAAGATACTGAAAAGCTTTAACTCGGAGCCCTGTGTCACATTTGCACGCCATCCTTTTGGAGGTGACACAGGCTATGCAAGCTGCCGTGACATGGAAGTCCCAGAAGCTGAGTTTTGCAAAGAGAGCACGGGCTCTGCAGGGTGGGGGGGTGCGTCCGTTCTTCTCGCCCATTTTAAGTCCATGGGTGCACGTGCTGCCTTCTCAGTGTCACTGCATAGCTCCTTTGTTCTTCAGGTTGAAGGAAGCAAATTTCAGGAGCCAGCAGCACTACTCATGGGCCTTGAAAAGGGTGGCCTGTATGCACTTGAGCAGATGTCAAATAAAACATAAATGTGGAATTTTTTTTTTTTTTTTAAATCTGAACTCAAGTAGGGATGTCTTTTAGAGCTAAGCATTTTGAGTTCAGGGGTCAGTTTGCTGTTGTTTGGCATTGATTTAAACTTGAGGGTTTGGGTCAAGGTGTTGCCCAATCGTATCCGCCTCTATGGAATGTTGCATTTGTACTCAGCATTATAATGTCCGAGCTTGACACCTCTAGTCCTCAAGACAGCCTGCTGAAATCGTGTCCCCCATTTTACGGATGGGGACGCTAAAGGGTTTGGGTTCCTCTCTCACTCAGGCGTTCATTTTTTCCCTGTCCCTTGGCCTTTTCTACCCTGGATGGAGACCTGAATTTGTAAACACAGGTTGCTATAATAAAACAGCCTTCTCGGGGGCAGGCAGATTTCAAAGCCAACCAAATAGCTTAGCTTATGTCCAGGATTTTTATTTGTTTAAGTGGCAAATTAATTGAAACCGTAAGTGGAAGGGTTTATTTCAGTTAGGGTTGCATCTAATTGGAATAAACCCACTTATTGGCATGCTGTTTGGATTTTCTTGCTGAGTTTGGGAACCAAGATATCAGTCAGAGAAGGTACTCAGTATTCTGACCAAGTTAAACTGAGCAGCCGCCATCTCCATTTTTCTCTTCCTTTATCCTCACCTGCCCTCTCAACCCCACCGGTGTAACCCAGCCGGGGAGGCCCCGGAGGGAAATGGGCGTTGGAGAAGGCTTTTCAGGTATGGGCTTGCTTAGGATCTGGGGTCAGGCCCCTGAGCTCCAGTAGGATGAGGCCTGAGTGGCCAGACCCAGAGCTGCTGCAGTCAGAAGGCCCAGAAAGTGAAATTGGATGAGGTTGTCTGGTTATTTCCCTCTTGCACAGGCTACAGATGTTATCGGTGGGTCTAAGTCATGGAGGGTTAGGAGCGCTTTCTCTGAGCTTTCACATCATCAAATAAGACTAAATGCATTCAAGGGTCCCCCTGGCTACAAAACGTTCCCTGACAGAGAGGATAAAAAATCAGAGTGTCTGTGAAATGTCACCATGGTAGAGGAAGGTGACACATTTTTACAGAAGTACATGAGTTGATCAGGTCGACAGCAAATGCTCTGTCTTGTGGCATAGAATCTCACTGAGAACCCTTTAAGACAGAGGTGTGCAAACTTGTAGCTTTCCTGGGCCACACTGGAAAAAGAATTGTCTTGAGCCACACATAAAATACACTTACACTAACGATAGGTGATGAGCTAAAACAAATAAGGTCATCCAAAAAAAATCTCATTGTGTTTTAAGAATTTGTGTTGGGCTGCCTTCAGAACCGTCCTGGGCTGTAGGTTGCACATGCCTGCTCTAAGGCAAACCGTAAGCCGTGTGTACTGGTTAAGAAAATTATTGATATCATGGCTTGTCCTCCATTCTCCATCTCTACACACTCATAGAAACTCTTTAACAGCTACAACTTGTTCTATAACAAATGATCCCAGATTGTCGAACCAGTCATTATTTACTTCCTGTGTGATTCTGTGGGTAGGCTGGTCATTTCTTCCTGCCCGGGCCAGCTGGGCTGGTCTGCAGACTATGCATGGTTCATCTGGGGCTGAATGGTCTCGAATGGACCCACTCTCCTGGGTCTGGTAACCACTTCAGCTGGGCCTGTGCACGTCTGCTCCGTGCGTTCTCTCATCCTCCAGAAGGCTAGCCTGCGATTGTTCACCTGGTGGTCTCAGGATCTCAGAGAGTGACAAGAGCGTAGAATCCCCTGCATTCACGTACTCGAGAAGACTCTTCCTGCGTCATGTCTACTTATGTCACATTGGCCAAAGCAAGTCATGCGGTCAAGCCCAGTTTCAAAGAGTAGAGACATTGACACGCACTCTTGATAGGCAGAGCCACAGAGTTAAGGAGCAGAGGTGCATGGGACAGGGAGGGCAGGAAATGGCCGTTTCGCCATTTCCCACAGACAGTAGAGTAACTACAGGGAGTTGAACTGGTATTAACATCTGTGCCAGACTCAATCTGGAGAAGGGAGGCCATCGTTCTGTCTGTAACTTCAGTTTGATATTGGATCTTCCTCTGGGCTCTTATTTTATTCTGTCACTTTCGAAATTGGGCCACGTTTACTGGTAGACTCTCTCGTCTTGTGTTCTTGAGTTGTGATTCCATTTCTTACCATGTTTTAAGATTTTCAATCAGTTATTTGCTATGGTGCAAATACAGCTTTTTCATTTTGTCATATTCTATGGATGTTGGCCTTTGGAGAATGTTTTTTGTGCTTCACTGGTGTGTTAAACCTCTGGCTTGAGCTTCCTGTTAGGCAATTTGGAAGGACACTCATGCCAACTCCCAGAATTCCACCTTTGTGATCTGATACACTAAGCTCGTAATCATTGACCCTTTTTTTCCCCAAACCTACAGTGTTTACGATGTAGGACTCAATCTCACATTATTTTATTAGCCCATAAACTTACATATTGATACCTGTGTTTGAATTTAGTTATCACTCAGGACTATAGACATCTGTAGTCACTGTTTCTTCATCGAGCATCTAACCTGGGTTTCTGCACCATTATCTTGAACCAGATCATCCTTTGCTGTGTGTGTGTATGTAGCGGGGAGGGGTGCTGTTCTGAGCATTGTGGGATGTTTAGCCGCAGCCCTGCCTCTACCCACCTAATACTAGTAACCCCTCCTTCTCCACCCCTACTTGTAACACCAGTGATGTCTGTGGACATGACCAGATGTCCCCCACAAGGATGTGAGGTGGGGAGTGGGAGGTAGGCAAAACTGCCTCCAGTTGAGAACCACTGCTCTAACCTGAAGTTGCTGAGGCAGAAGAGAGAAATGTGTCACGTATGACTCATTAGCAAAGAGCAAACTGGGGACAGTAACCCCACAGATGAGGGAAGGAATGTGGGAAATTCTTCTGTTACCTTAAAGCTTTACCTAAGATGGCCCTGATTCCTCTGGATTAATTAGGAAACATCAAATTAGGTCTTGCTACACATTGAAAGGTTCATTGATAACTCAACTTCATTAAGTTAAACATAGATTAACCATCTCTGAAAAAAAGAAATCAGGTGCTGTGCTGACCACCGATAATGGATGTTTGGAAAACTATTTGGGAAAAGTTAAACATATGCAGAAGTAGAGAAAATTGTGTCATGACTTACCTATCCAATAACCATTACCCAAGGTCATAAATGATTGATTAATGGCCATTCTCGTTGTATCTCTGCCCTGCTACTCACCCCTGGGTTATTTTGAAGCAAATTTCGGTCATCATTTCATTTCATGTGTAAATATTTCAATATGTGTCGAAAATAAAGTACCTAAAAACCAAAATGACAATATAGATGTGGAATTTTAATCTTCTAGAAAGGGCAAGAATGAGAATTCACGCTGAGTAGTATCAGAAAGTTAAGGGAAAGCACGTGTGAGGGTCAAGATCAAAGAGGCTTTACTTCCTGGGAGGGGAAAAGTCCCGGGAGGAAATGACAGGGGCAGACTCCGCCTCTTCAAGCTCCCCGCCTCTCCTCTTACCTCTTCTGCTTTGAGTGACTCTTAGAAATGCCCTCATAAATGTGTGGCAAGGCACACAAGACCGGGTCCTTAGACCTACAGCCGGTCGGCAGCAAACATCCGTTTCCTATAAAGAAGGGCAGCAAATACAGTCACAGGACGTTACTGAAATATGCAGACAGGGATGAATTGCTATAGCTCCACGATGCCTTCCAATGAGCGTGTAGCCATAAGCACCCACTTTTAATAAAACAAAGCAAGAGGAGCGTCTTGCCGTTGCTTTTGAAAATTTTGCTAGGACTCTGGTCCTTCTTTCCTGTTCTCATGTATTCTGAGGAGTTTTTCTTGGATTTAGACTTCCTGACTTGATTTTATGATGTTATAAATCTCCTGTGTTCGGCGAGAGCCGTGGTAGATGTGAGACCTGCTGAGGCTTGCTAGATAACATCTATTTTTCCCTCCTTCTCTTTAGAAGATTAAACTGAGACTGTTGTGTCTGATGCCAGAATAGATTTAACCAATCATGTTTCCTTTGCATGTAGGTCAGTCCAAGGGACAATTCCGCACTGGACCCTATTATCCATGGGTTGAAGGGCGTCGTACATCACGGTAAGTAAACCACGTACACTTCCTTTTGTGGGGAGGTGAAAGGCTGAGATCGCTGCCTACAGAAATGAGGTTATCTTGCAGAGGACAGAGGGTGACACTCATTCGTCATTCACTGATGTTGAAGGGCATTAGGGCCATTATTTGATGGGTAAAGAGCATGCCCATTTATTACCTACAAATGGATCTGGGTTAACAGTAAGCAATTTCTTTCTTTTCAAGTACCATTCAGATGCCTAGGTTATAAATCAAAATGCCCTAAGATGTACCATTCATGGGCACTGAACTTGCCACTTGTCTCATATCTCTTCAAGAAAATCATCTTCTTTCAAGTATCCTTTAATTTATAAATTTCTTGATTTGCCTCTCAGATTTTTTTTTTTACTAATTGTATTTTCAATTACAGTTGATGCACAATGTTATATTAGTTTCAGGTGTACCACACAGTCATTAGACATATGTATAACTTAAAAAGTTATACAAACGTGCATACCTGATAAATCTAGTATGCGCCTGACACCACACATAATTATTACAATGTTATTGACTCTATTCCTTATGCCTCTCAGATTTAGGGAAAATGTTTAAGTAGCCGTGACAAGTCATTAAACTTTGTCACAAGTGAGCAAGCATCAGCTCCTTGAATGGAAGAAGATAGGTAGGCTGTTGTTCTGAGCAGCAGACGTCTTATCCTGAGGCATAAAACGGGGAGAGAAAGTAAGATAAATGGGTTCTGTCTTTCCCAACTGGTTTTTATTGGAGAAATTTCCCTGCAACTTTATTATCAGTAATATATCATTACCTATGACATCAGGGTCCTCTAATTTCAGAAGTATCCTTGTCGCAATGAGGGGTGGATTCTAGATGTAATGTAATGATTTGCAAGGTTTTAATAATCTAATTAGAATTCCAAAGACATTGACAGAAATAGCATTAGTAACCATAATAAATCTCCCCTTGGTCTCCACAGCTGTGATAAAACGCCTTCACACCTTTCTGGAAGGGTTGTCTTTTGACATTAGCCAGGTCTGCAGAGCTGAGCAAATACCTTCCCCACCCCCGTTCAGGGAAACCGAAACCAGTTGTCAGTGTTAGGGTGAAACAAGTGGGATTTTGGATTAATTGTTCTGTTCTCATAGCCGTTTGATCATGGGGCCGGGAACAATAATAAACTTAGTGAAGGCAGGAAAAGAGGGTGACGGGACACACCTGGTGGGGCTTTCACTGTAGGAAGCTTCCTGTGCTTCTGACCTTCAGTATGTGTCTCTGAAGCAAGGAAACCTCACGGGCTGGGAAGTGGGTCAGCTGAGGACAGTGCCCCCCAGGGAACAAGACACTGATTCTGTCTGCACCTTTGCATTTGGATGTTGGTAGCAATGGTGGGGTTTGGAGGGCTAGGGACGTTTGCACTGAACTCTGGGCAGCTTCAAACGTGCAGCACATGCTAGTGTTGTGGAAAACGTGTTGCTGTTGGAGCTGCTTTCCCAGAAGGTCCCTTTGAACACCCAATTGACCAAACTCCTTGAAATTCCAGTCTGTAAGGTAGGTGATGAGTTTGGGAGTTGGAAATGCAGTAAATGATGGACAGATCTTCCTTCCCCCAGACTCTTCCTCCTGTTTTAAAAGAAACACACTGTAAGAAGTTCTAGCACCTTCCAAACAGGTATCAGCCTTCAGCGGGAGAGGAAGCACGCCACCGGCTATGGCATTTGAGTAGCTCTGTGGTCTTCTTTCCACAGTGATAACTGAAGGAGAAGGCGATCCCGTATGTCAAACACAAGCAGTAGGCTTCCGTTAGCTCTCAGATCCCCAAATCTCAGTAAACTCACTGCGTAGTGATCACTCGGTGTGTGAGCTGTGTGCTGGCATATTCGTGTTGTCCGTCCTCACCGTCCCCAGTCACCTGCGGAGAGGCTGCCATGTGCAGGGATACCTTCCCAGAGGCTGCCATGTGCAGGGATACCTCCCCAGGGGGGAGGGTGGCAGAGATGCCTAGGATGCGGTTCCAACCGCATCTTCTCATGGAGACCTCAGAGGAGACCTGCAAGAAAAATGACCCGTAAAGGAAGTTCACTAATTTACTCAGCACATGTGTTGCATGCCCACTCTGTGTGGTGACAGGGTTGCCCCATCGGTTACAACAGACCCAGGAACTCAGGACCTAGAAGGGAGGTGACGTGCTACCTGTCCCTCCTTGTCCAGCCTGCCCCGCACATTAGCCCTTCCAGCTTTCATGTTTGCTTTTTGTTTCCTTTGTCCGGGGGTGGGGGGGTGGGGGGGGGGTTATTTCCTTCGCTCATAGCAAGAGTGTCTCCCTCTTAACTATTTCAGTTCTCAGTTCAGACCTTGCCTTAGTTCAGATCCCCCTTATATCATCATAGGTTTCTTTCTTCAAAGCAATCAAAACTCTCTGCAGTTACCTTGTTTGCTCCTTTACTCACATATTACCTACTCTAGCGTGGGCTTTATGGGGGCAAGAGCCCATGTGCATGTGCGTGTGTGTGGCAAATAGTAGATGCTCAATAAATATTAACCAAACGAGTGAATCAAGTCGGCATACAAATAAGTGAAAATATCAAAATGCAAAACTGGAGGAACGGGAGGGGACACTAAAGACCCCTGTGGTGTTGCTTTGATTGGGAAGAGGAAAAAGGACGATGTCTTGGAAACTTGGCTCTGCTCTCCACTCTTGGGCTGGTGCTGACTTCCGTTTTGATAATCCTCATCGCTTCCATCATCCTCCCAAAGGAGAATGAACATTTGCGATAGCTGGGGATAAAATTTAAAAAAAAAAAACAAAAAACAAACCTCAGAAACTTTTCTTGGGACTAGAAGCATATGCAGGTTAAAAGTCCCCTGTGGGGCTTGAATGACCTGTTCATTTCATGGGACATAAATTATTGTGCCCTTCACAGAATTCCTGGCTTGGGAATGATGGCAGAGATGTGGAAAGAGAAAAAAAATCAATACGGATTTTTGTCACAGTTCTGAATTGGCTTTTATCACTTCAGCTCCGGGAGTCTTACCTTAGAATATTAATTTCTCATTAAGCCATTGGTGTGGGAATGAGTCATCTGGTCACACGAGCCAGCCCTACTTGGCGTTGGGTCATTAGGGTCCTGGGTGAGGTGGACACCCAAACGGCACGTTCAGTGCGGTGGAGATTCTTGGCCAGGAAGCCTGCCTAGGAAGGGTGACAGAAGGGACACAGGAGCTGGTGGGCGCGGGTCGGGCCACAGCACGGGCGTGACACCACTGAGGGAAGCCGGGGGCACTGGCTGGAGGCAGCTCTAGGGATGCGGAGCCGGGGCTGCTCGGGGCCGAGATGGATGTTGGGCGGGAGGGGCTTCCCCACCGAGTTCGGTCATCGGCTGGAGCGTCCCTGTGAGAGCAGCGTCCCTGTCAACACCATGGCGGGTCCCAGCAGTGCAGTGCAGCAGCAGCAGACTATCAGCCAAGGGGGCTCCTGGCAACAGTTTGTCTCTGCAAGGAAGATCTTAGGGGTGCACGTCCGTGGTTGGCACAGAGGTTCACATCCTTCCAAAGACGCCCCTCATCACGTTTTGGTCCTCTGGCGTTGAAAATGCTCAGAGGTTCTTAGAGCAGTGCTGGCCCTTCTGCGCGTCGTTAAGTGCCTAATCTAAGGATACCACGAAGCTAGGCCGTGGGAGCACGGCAGACACGATGGACCTCACTGAGTCTATAGACTCTTGGGAGAGACATACGGTTAAGCATGGATGGGGAGCAGCAGGTGTAACTCGGACTTGAGAGGTTAGAGAAGGCGTCTCAGACAGTGACCCTCGAGACCTAACGAGTACACAGAGGTTGTGCAGGCAGAGAAGGGAGTGTAGGGCTTCAGGTGGGACGCTCAGAGGGGAAGGTGTCCAGAGCCACCTTTGTAGAAAGAACCCCCCCCCCCCGGGATGTGGCGGTCCTGGCACCCCACCATAGCTGCTGTGGGGATGCAGACGGGGTAGGCTACCTGAAAGCCTGTGGCCGTTACTGCCAAGGTCACACACACGCCTCGCCCTCTGAGCCGGCCATTCCACATGTAGGCAGACACCCGAGAGAAATGCCCACTAAAAACGTCTCGGGCCCGGGAGCTTTGTTCACGATACTCCCAGAGTGGAAACCGCTCAGAGGTCTGCCCGTGGGAGCCTGGATAGATATACAGGTTGTGGTGTCTTCATGCTGTGGAATATTTCCCAGCAAATAAAAATATCAGCTGCTCCATTTCCGAAAACCAAAGAGCACCTACTGCCTGGTTCCACGTACGTAAAGTCCAAGACCAGGCAGAAGCAACCTGGGGTGATAAAAGTCAGAATACTGGGGTGGAGGGGTTTACTGAATGAGAAAGGATTTGACAGAATTTTCTTGGGTGATAAAAATATGGATTCTACGAAGGATGTCCGGGAAAAAATCCTTTCATAAATGCCTTTGTTTTTCTTACTACATGGCTGGGTACTTTCTGGACCGCCCTCATGTATTTTGATGTGGAGGCTGATTACATAGGTATAACATGAAAATGACCACCGTCTTTCCTTAGATTTGTGCGTTCGACTCTTTGTAAATTAGTTAAAGAATACCCCACGTGTCTAAGACATTAATTCTGGAAGGTACTGTATTCACAAAGCTCAAATGGAATCTAGCGGCACAAATTACATTGTCAAACATTAAAAATCCTGAGTGTCGAGTGTTGGCAAGGCTGTGCATGCCAGGGACGCCAACGCTTTGCTGGAAACAGTTTGGCAGTGCCTAGTCGAGTTGGTTCAGCAGGCCCACGGCTGTGTGTGTGCCCTGGAGAAACTCAGATACCGGGAGAAGCGTGCAGTAACGTGTGTGGTGGCGCTTTCCCTAACTGCACACACCTACAAGGCCTCCGATGCCCCTCGTTAGCCAGCTGGATAAATACAGCATAGGTGGTCATACGAGGACGCTAGAACGCTTCACCCCAGTGGAAACGGGTGCCATCTGTGCCTCTCAACAGTACGGGCCCCTCTGAGAACCGTGAAGTAAAGCAAGAGTCTGGAGAGTACCTAGAGCCTCCCTCAACCTCACGTTCCAACCATGAGAACACTTTACCTGTATCCTTTAGGGGAACACAGGTAGGTGGTTAAACTACAAGGAAAACAAAGTAACAATTATTTTTTAAAAAGAAGATGGTGGTTCCTTCTTGGGGGCAGGATGGGCAAGTGATGAGGGACTGGCTCGGGGCGGGGGTCCAGGGCCCCTCGTGTTCGGAGTGGTGGTCACACCGAGACTCACGTTAGGATCATCTGTCTACAGTACACGTAGGCTCTGTGCACCTTTGCGCGTGTACGTTGGATTCCACAATCAGGGAAGACAGTGATTCGCATTGCAGAGTGAGAGATGCAGACCCTGATTTCCTCTGGGGGGTCTCACAGAAGGGAAGAGGGAGGGGTGGCACTTTCTGTGAACTTTTTACCACCAGGAGCCCTGGCAGGTTGTTGATTCTCTCCACAAATTGATAACTGGCCAAAGAGAGAACTGCCTTGGGCCTGCATCGTTCAGAGATGCATTGGGAAGCCAAACCCTCCTTTTGGGATTTAGAGAGGAAATAAGAAATCAAGGGTGTGAGGTGTCAGTTGACAGGACTGAAAACAAAGGCCCCCTCACTGCTACTGTGCCAGTACATTCTGGTTCTGCAGCAAGTGAGGGTCTCACTAGCCTGATAGGCATCACAGAACCTTCCAGAAACCCTCTTGAGATACAGCTGTCACGGCCCCCAATATGTAGGACAGCCAGTGGAGCAGGCAGAGGCTGGGTGATTCGAATGAGGTCTGTGTGAGTTCGGACTGCCACCTGTCATTCCCAGACCATCGCGCCCTCTGTCCTCTGCCAGGGTCACACCTGCGTCTTTCAGTCTTGACTGAGGGCCATCAGATAGTTGAAGGGGCAAGTGAAGACACATTTAACAGGACTGCATTCTGTCGTCAGCACTGCGGGACCACTGGGATTATCCCTGGGGTTGAAGATCTCGGCATAAACTTTCCATCTGAGGCTAAGTGGCTGAAGTTTCTGAAAAATATCCTGCATGGACTCTGGAAGAAGAGAACAAATCCTAGAACAAGGGGCTTCTGGGAAGGAATTAACTGTTGTGCAGAAATAGGAGTCTGTGTCGTCATACTCCAGCAGCAGGAAGATGGAACAGAGCTGTGGTGTGAGGGCTTTTGCCTGCTTCGTGTCTGAGTTTAAGCTCCTTTAATTGTAGAATCAGTGTTTCTTCAGTCTCCCATCCATCCAGTGCCCTGTAAGTGCTGGTCAGGGCGTTCAGGGTGAGATGGTGAACAAGATTTCCCCTCCCTTTGGGAAAGGTTTCATCTCAAGAGGATTTTTTTTTTTTGGGGGGGGGGGAATCGGGGGAGCCCTGCCATTCTTGGTGCTGAAGGTCAAAAAGAGGAATGTGACTTGTTTGCAAGGTAATCTCGTGTGTCCACACGAGTAAGCAGTTGGGGTGAGTTTTTATGAAAAGTCTGCATTATGGGATACTTTTAAGGAAATAGAACTTAGTCATTTTTTTCACTTGAAATGTGACCCTTAGGAATACAGCCAGATGAGGAGTCTAGAACGAAACTTCCGAGTTCAGGCTCTCTTGGATCTGACTTCCAGCTCCCCAGCCTGGAGGTCATGGGGTCCTGTACAAACTGCTGCTTCTCCCTGAGAACCTCTCCCTGAGGTTCTACCTTGTAAAATGGTGATAATGGAAGTACCAGCCTGTGGGGGATTGATATGAAATGCTCTGAGACAAGGAAAATATTAGGAAGGCCCCTAAATCAGAGATCAGCAAGGCTGCCTGGTTTTGTAAATAAAGTTTTATTGGGACACAGCCACACACATCCATTTCCACGTTGTCTGTGACGGCTTGCACTCTACAACAGCAGAGTCGTTGTGATAGAGACCCTTTCTGGCCTGCAGAGCCTTAAACATTTACTCTTTGACACTTGACACAAAGAGTTGGTCAACCCTGCCTTGTCTGCACTACAGCTGTTACAGTACGTGTGTTGGGACAATGTCCACACGCACTCGGGTCCTTTCTTACCATTTGATAGACTTTACAGAGATGGTTCTCAGTTTTGATTTTGCCCAAACCACCATATAATCGAAATGTGTATCAACTGATTGAAAGGGGGTTCTGCCATAGTGTTTACCTTAAAGAAATCATCCGAATTATTACCTCCCTTCTAAATGGCAAAGCCAGTGCTTGTATCATCAACAGCCCCACTGATCGTTTTGAACATCTTAACATGCGACAGAATTTCCCGTTTGAAGTTTCTGTTTTCAACATTTAATTACATGGAATTTCCCTGAAGTGTGCTATAAATATGCAACGCCCTGGTCTTCACTAATTGGCTCGTGTCTGTTATGGATCCAGGAAGGGCAGAGGCTTATCTGAATCGTTTTGATCTCAAAATCTTCCAGAAACAGGTGCACTTAAGCCATTCCCACAGTTTCCTGGATTTTGATGTGTCAGAACCACCACCGTAGATGTTAGTGATTTCCCCTTCTTTTCTTAGCTAAAGCCAGGAAGTGGGGTGCAGTGTGGCTTCTATTTTATTGCTAATAGTGTTGTTAGCGATAGTGTTAAGACAGGAAAAGACTTCAAAAGTGATCCCTGTTAGGTTAGATTTGAATTTGAGGCTAGTTCTCATCTGGCCAGCCTTCTTTGCCAATATTTTATCATTTGAACAGGGTTGCAAGAGCCCAGTGGGACGTGGAGAACAGAAAGAGTTTAAAAATACACCTCCGGTCACCCACTGCCAAAGTGCTTGCTCAAACACGTAGGACGGATGACCTTGTGTATTTTCCTTGCACGGCTACCCGTGTGTCATCTTGGTACGTGAGAAGCGCCGCTGTGGAGCGGCCAAGGGCACACGGGCTCTGGGCTCACACACCAGTCCTGCTTTCTCCTAGTCGTACAACCTGTTCACATCACCTGAACTCTTTGTGGCCCCGTTTTCTCAGCCGTAGAGCAAGGTCATCATCCTCGCAACCTTACCGGTTCGTCCTGAGGAGTCAGTGACGTGCCGGGTCCCCCTGTGCCTGGCACACGGCCGGCACTCCCACCTCCGCCAGCTCCTTGTTGACGGGAGTCTGGAAGCCGCGGGCAGAGACAGGAGTCCTGTCTCCATCACCGAGTGCTGCTGGACTCAGTTGGCTCGTACAAAGTCAAATGAAATGATGAAGATGATGGCAACGAGGATGATACGGGCGGGTGGGTGGAGGCGGTCCTTGTGAGATGGGGGGGGTAGTAGACAAGGAACCAGAAAGGGGGTGTGAAGCTGTAGCTGTCTCTCTCCTGTTAGCCCCGGCTGTGTTCCTGGCCCCGCCAGTTCATTCTGTCTTCACGGTCATACTTAATGCACAGCAGTTCAGGGAGATCAGAACTCTTAGTCCCCTGGGAAACATGAGCAAGGTGAGGTTCGCAGCCATCGGCTCGTGTGTCCCAGCTCGTGCAGTAGGGCAATGATATGCGCCCAGGGTTATGGGGCCTCTTTCCCGTTTCTATCTCCAGCATTGATTAAATTCCTGGAGATTGTTAAAAATCGCTTAACTCTTGTGTGCCTCAGTTTCCCCTCTGTGAATCAGGTCACTGACTGAGCATCCAAAGGAAGCTGCAAGAGTGTACACACCATGCATGGGAGAGAGGCCGGCAGTGGAACTGATCGCATGGGTCTTTTGTCACCAGATGACTGTATCGTTTAAATGCCATGTTCATTCCCTTAAATGTGGTCAAGACTCTGTTCTTGGAGTAATTTCTCTTGGGAAATATTAATGCCAACATATGTTGTGTTCAAACATCAACCCTGAAATCAGAATGCCATATTTAGCTAACTGAAGCCACTGATAAACTCCAGGAGCCTGGATGTCATTAAATCAGAGTGGAGTGGCTGTTTCGTGACCTTGGAGCATCTCTCTGGGTGCGTGAGTACAGGAATCTGATGAGGCAGGGGGACTCTCTCCATCCCGAGGCACCCTTGCTCAGACCACTACTAATTAATACTAGTCATTTGGGCTGCAAGGTGGGCCTCTGGGATTTTCTCTGGGCTGTGCCTGTGGGAAGGCTGAGGTGGGGTATGCACTTAACCTTCTGCCCACGGGTGGAGAACATTCCCACATCAGCAAATTCAGATTCACGCTCACCTCACCACATCATCCCAGTCCTTCTCTGGACCTCATTGTCCTCACGTGGAAAATGAAATGGAACCAGTGTCCTTTGAAACTTCGGAACCCCACAGTTGTCTAGGGTTCTTGGGAGACCCCTCCACAGTCTTGTGACATCAGTCCAGTACATTTCCCTTAAGATCAACTGTCACGAAGCCTTGTAGAGAGCTGCCCGTTGAACGTGGGCCCGCCCTATTTGCATTGCGCTGTCTTTCCCACTTCATTCTTTTCCTTGGTGACAAGGAGATGGCACACCCCATTGTCAAGATCGGTTCTGTACAGCGAATCTCGGTGCCTGTACTTAGATCAACCCCCTCTGCCACCACCTAATTATAATCTAATGCTCTCTGACCTCCCCGATGGTTTCTAGACGCCAAACTTGACTTCCCATCTCTGGCTTCTGTGTTCTGTCAAGAGCCTGTCAGACCCTTTGCTTCCTCCCACATGGTCCATTCAGGGCCAGTCCAGACCTGACCCAAAGCTGCCGACTCTGTGTTTCGGCTGCTTCCGTCTTTTAGTGGATTCCTTGCTGGGCTTTCCCAGCAGCTGAGCTTTCCCTCCTAGAGCCTGTCATATTCTTCTGTTTTTCCTCTCACTCATTTCATTCCAGCCACTCACCAGGCAGAGTCCCTTTGCACCCCAGCTTTTCTCTCTGCCTGGAACATTCTCTGAGGTAACCTGGTTCACTTCTGCCTTCAGGTTTTTAATCAAATGTTTTCTTCTCGATGAACCTGCCCTTAAAATTGCCATTTCCTGAACAGTCGTATCCAGAAATGTGTCGTTCAGATATGACTAAGTTGTTAGCAGCTGTAAGGTGTTTGGTCCAAAACCAGCCGTGAGTGGAGAGCAGTGAAGAAATGTTCCCCGCAGAGGAAAGAGCCAGTGCAAAGGCCCTGGGGTCGTGGGATCTGGCCCAGCCAAGAGGCCAGTGTGGCTGTGCCCACAAGTCACAAGCAGTGGTGGGTGAGACTCCAAAGGATGTAGGGGCCCATTGGGACAGTCCTCAGAGAAACTGGGTACGTGAGTGTGGTCGGCCCCCAGCCCAGACTCCCTGGATCATACGGGACAGTTTAACAGGCTCCCCTGGTGATTGGCATGCCTGTTAACTTTGAGCAGCACTCTCCTAAATCATCTTCCCCCATTTGGAGGGACACCCCCCATTTTTTACCGTCACTCCCCACTTTCCTCCCTAACATGAGACAGAAGGTGAGCCCTACTCCAGCGATTTTAAGCATGTAAGGAAAAATTCCTTTTCCTTTTAAAAACTTTTGGGGAACCCTGAAAAAACTAATCATTGGGCTAAAAATAGAAGCTTGGGCTTCCTGTTGTTAGCTTACCTTATACACATCCCTGAAATTGGTTGATTGCTTGTTTTGGGGGTGGCACTGGTGTTCTTCCCCCTTGAGATCACCACATTGTGTCCATACACCTTCCCACATTATACTTTGTCCACTGGGGAGTGTGTGGTGCGTGTGCGTGTGCGTGTGTGTGTGTGTGTGTGTGTTTTCAATACAATTTTAGAATCTTTGGTTACTGCGTAGGTCTCCTCTATACTCTTATGTTGATTGTTCATCATATCTTATAAAGGGCTCTCTTTTTTCCTCTATAACTAAAGCATTGAAAATATTAGGTTATTAATGCACTGAAAAAATTTAGTCAATCAGATGATTATTATCTAATGTTTTAATGATCACATTTTTAATCCAATTATGCACTTTTGAATCTCTCAAATTTTCTTTAATTAAAGATTTCCTCTTGGCACTGCTATCAGAAATAAGAAATTGCACAAAATTGAGGCCAGATATAATGTAATGTTGGAAGGAAACTATGAGGCTAACCCGGCTGTGCTGGGTTTAGCAGGGACCAGGACTTGAAAGCCCTCATATCCAGAATTTTCTAATTGATAAGAAAAATTTAATCACCTTCAGATAAACTCCATTTACATTCAAGTAAGATATTTCTTTTTCTAAATAAACCTCCCCTAACTGATTATTCATATTGTCATTCAGAATGCTTAAAAATGAAAGACAGAGCTGGGTGAAATGAAGACTACTTAATACAGTGTGTGTTTAATATAAAAGTCATGCATAATTCATTTTTGCAATTTGAATAACTTTGAATTTAGCATCCCTGTTCCTCATCTTTTTCTTTGATGAACAATTAATTATTAAAATATAATATTGTCTGCATACAGTGCTGGGATTCTTGAAAGTAGAATATGAGATTCATTTCTTTTCAGTTCTTTTATCTAGCAATGCACAGTACCTCCTTATTATAATGGAATGAGCAGTAGTATCAGTCGAGTATTTCAAATATTTTTCTCAGCTAGTTAAGTGGCTGGGATAGGAGCATTTTTAATTCAAAGTACTAATTAGGATGAACGTTGGAAGTGGAATGCTCTGATCGGGGTCGCGTTTGGAGCCAGACTGCCCTGGTATAAGATTCGTGTAACAAGTACTTATGGTGCTTGTTCTGTGCCAGGCAGCCTCCTGAGCTGTAGCTAATGTTCATTCATGTGCTACTCAGAACCTCCTCAGGGGGTTGACACTATTGTAATCCCATTTTGCAGATAAGGAGACTGTTATGAGGAGGTTAAATACCTTGTCTCAGACCTTTAAGGGGCCTGGCTCCCACGCTTCTCCCCACTTTACAGTATCGACATTTATTAAGAATTTCTTCATGGCGGACTTTGAGTTTTCACCTGAAAAAGCTCACTCCTCCCCCATCTCACTGGTTGTATTCAGTCCTGGGTCCAGCCAGTGAGCGTCCCGTGGCTCCTGTGGGCCTTGTGGGCAGTGCTGGAGATACAAGGCTACCGTTGCTGAAGTTACTTCTGACCAAGAAGGAAGCATCGTGTGCGCCCCATTTGTCGGTGGAGCTCTGCCAGCGGCACTGAGCAGGAAATGCTCTTGGGAAGATCAGTAAAAATTAGGCTGACCACACGTCCCATTTTAAACGGGACAGAAAACAACGGCCCTGTCCCATTTCAAACAGTACGTCTGGTCAGCCAACTCTCACTGGGCTACATTCAGGGTGTCAGTGGGCTGACCAGATGTCCCAATTTAAACAGGACGTCTAGTCAGCCTAGTAAAAACTAATGTGAAGTTTGAACTTAGAAAACTCAAGGAGGAGACAGAACAACTCAAGAGTTAATTCTGTAATATTTGTTCACAAAAGGAATGATTAGTGATGGAGGCACCTGAACAAGTAGCATGCCCCCCCCCCAGCCCCCATTTCTGGCTATGATGATCATGGTGACTTTCTAACACTCGGCCCCCCACCCCCCAACACTTGGCTTTGAATAGGGCAGATAAAATGTGGCGTGAGGGACAAGTCAGTTCTACAGCCCATTTGCATGTGGTCCCTAAGCTATGACTGGTTCTCTTCACTGGAACCCTAATTAAGTGAAATGACATGCCCCCCAAGAGGAATTCCATTAGAAGACCTATATTTTAAAAATGGTCCTCAGTTATTATTAGCATTTTGAATGATATTAGTAAGGTTGTGACAATGTGTTTGTTACATTCGTATCTATAGAACATCTTCGATTCTGCCTCTTGGCCTATGGAACCCAGAACATTTCCTATCTGGCACTTGACAGGATGCATTTCCTGGTCCCTGGCTGAACTCGTGATGTGCGCTGGCCTGCTCACGGCCAAGTGCTTACCTTGGGACACCAGGGTCCGCAGGGCACTCTCCTAAGCCCCTTACATTTATTGTCTTGTTCAGGTGTCACAGCAACCCTTAGGAGTGAGTGTTGCCATTATTCTCTTTTTACAGATAAGGGAAGTACCTCAGAGAGGTTAAGACCTTTCCCCAAGGTCACACAGCTGTTCCAAAGCCGTGCTAGAGCTTTGGCAAACTCAAAAATTCTTATCTGCACTGCTCAGGTTGATGGAGCTTGTATGTCAGACATGATGTGCCTTTAAGGCACTAATAATCCAGTTAAAAGAAATCGTAAGACGCACGTACAAACACTTAGAGGAAGTACATGGTTATGTAAGATGTACATGGCTAGGCCTTGGTAGTTTAGAGAAATAATAACAGCAATAATCATAGAAGTAATCATTAGAATCATATTGATTGTATATGAGGTATTTACTAGGTTCCAAGCTCTTTCTGAACCCCTTTGTTGTACTGATTTATTTAATCTTCCCAAAGTGCTTGGGAAGGTTTCGTGACTGAGATCTCAGAGCTCACAGGTGGAGGAGTCAGGATTCGAACCAGCAGCCCGAGAATTCCTGCTCCCAGACCCGGCAGGGGTGGAGATGTGAGGTGCAGCGGGGCGGGCAGCAGTTCGGGTTTGGTTTTCGGCACCAGGTGATTTGTCCTGCTCCCAGGCTCGCTGCTCAGAGCCTGCCGGGCTTCCTCGAAGAAAGAATCGCCCCCGTGTGTGTTTTCTCCTCCACTATGCCACTTTGGCTCCATTCCCTCACCCTGGTCGTCTATTTCCGTGGCCGTAAAAATGCACGAATGGGACCGAAGTGGTGGTTGTCCGTGCCCCTGGGTTCCCAGCTCCACTTCAGGCACGTGGCCTACACGGTCAGCTGTCGGCGTTGCCCGGGAATCTGTCCCTTGTGAAACCCCTGACCGAGGGCTGTCTGAGCACCTTCTGGTCTCAGAGCTTTAAGACCTGGTGGCGGGGATGATGGGGAACGAACAAGCAGGGGAGCCAGCTTCTGTCCCCCTCAGCAGGTCTGCCTGCCCCGCACCCATCGGATGCCCCTTCTCATCATTTCCAGCCAGAACCCGCCTCTGAAAGCGTTCATGGTCTTTAATGCCCCGGCCTTCTCCCCGAGGGGGTGCTGCATGTGGGGGTGTTGCCTCCTCAAGGCCTGCAGCACTCTCAGCTGTGACCCGAATATTGGGTCAGACCCCTAAGGGAACGCTGTGAATCTGGAACCCCTGATCTAAGGCAGGTTGTGTGCTGTGCTGGGGTGGCTCAGAGGTGGTGATTTTTCTGGTTTGTGATGTCAAGCCCCTGTCACCCGCAGTGGCTTCACACCTTGTGCTGGCTATTTACACAGCCCCGGGAGTGCAAGCGCAGGCCCACTGGGTGCCTCCTCCTGGCCAAGCCCATGCCTGCCAGGCACGATTGCTGAGAATCCCCCTGTCATTAGGCTGCTGGCAACCAGGTTTAAATGAAAGCCCAGACTTGCCAGGGGGGAGAGGGCCGGTTCCATTTATTTCCGGCTTTTTGTCCAAGGGAATCCACTTTTGTCATTTGATTACAGAACCCTATGATTTGAAGACTTTTGCATTTACCGTGAATATTTCAATTTTCCTTTTAAAAAAATGAACTGAAAGCCTATGTAAGAGGCAGCCAAGATTTCGGAGGCTCACGAATAACTGCTGCCCACGCATGTCACTGTTCGGTGGTGACCTTGGCTTAGTTATTTGACCTCTCTGTGCCTTGAATTCCACGGATGTGACAGTGGAGTATCACGTGTGTGTACTTCGCGAGAGAGTGCAGAGGTGGTTTAAGGGTAACGAGAGCCGAGATTCTAACCTCAGCTACCAGGTTTCACGTTCCAGCTCTGTAAATCGCTGGCATCCGCAGGCCCGACCTCACAGGGCTATTTTAAGTATGGAGTTAATCTCACTAAAGCTCTCAGGACTTGGCCTGGCACGTACAGTAAGTGCTGTTTAAATGTTTGCAACAAGCGAACACTCAGAACGGTGCCTGACATTTAGTCAAAGCTAAATAGATGTTAAGTTTGGTTCAACTAACCTCTTCCAAAAAGGAATTTTAGCTATTCTCACGCAGTCGATTTCTGGTGGGGTTCTTGCGTTATTCCCAGTTACAATGCATAGACCTCTTGAGTGTTGGATTCGCCTTCGCCCAGATATCTGCACTGCTTGTTCTACACACATTCATATAGGAGGGAGGGAGGGAGGGAGGGAGGAGGCTTGGAAAGAATATTCCTGGAGGCACAGGTGTGTCTGTGAAGTCACCTGGATCTCTAAAGTTCCCCGAAAGTGTGCTGGGGCCCATTCTGGAGGTCCCTTAAGGAGCTAAGGCAAGCCATTAGCAGGACTCTAACAACCTAAAAGGGATGAAGAGGGAATTCCAGGCTCAAATTGAGGGCTAGATCTTTGGAGACCCAGGTAAATACTAGAATCTTCTCTGATGTGTGGAAGAAGCCAGATGGTCTACTGAACCCAACTGCGAGAATCACAGCAGAGCCCTGATCTCAGATAGTTGTATTATCTCTTCTTGCCTCAGGACCTTCGCTCACACTGTCCCCAAGGCTGAAAGTGCTCCTCTTTCCCTCTCTGTCCCTACCCCTTGACCATTCCCCTAGTTTACTTTAGCTCCTTCTTCTTCAGCTGAGTCACACCGGGCAAGGGCTGGTGTCAGCGTACCTGGGTTCAGATCCCAGCTTTGCTACTCAAGAGCTCTTTGACCTTGGGCAGGTACTAACCCCTCTGTGCCTTGCTTCCTTCATAGATTTAGTGTGAGGTATCATTGTTGGGTCTCAGCTTCAGTGTCATTTCTTCCACTTCAGGAAAGACCGCCCGCCCCCCCTCTCCCAGGACAGAGCTTCGTTCCAGGCCACCATTGTGTCAGTCCAGGGTTGTTCCTTGGGCAGGCTTCACTTTGCCCCCGCTGGCCATAGGTGACATCATCAAGAAATGTCACCACCTTCAGGGCTGCTCCAGACTCTCGGCTCACAGCTTTCGTTTCACGTGGCTTCTCTGTCCCCAAGTTTGTTCCACTGATTATTCACTTCCTAAGTATTAGGAGAGAGATGGATTCCGTGATGGAAAGAGATTGTGAAAGGTTTGGGTGAAATAAAATCAAGTTCATTGCCTTTCTGTACGACCGTATGATGATGTTTATAGTCCACGTCCTGTGTTGCCCAGTGTTGCCCAGTGTTGTCCCTCATGGAACCTGTTTTGCAACACTGGTGCCTCAGAACACACCCTGGGAAACCCGGCTTTGTTTTCTGTGGCTCCCCCACCGCCAAATGCTTGTGCATCTAAGAATGTAAACAGACAGAAGGCCTGCGGCATGCACCAGCCTGTGGCGGGGTTGCCTGTGTGTCTGCAACGTGCTGCGCCTTAACCGTGTGCTTTTCTTTTGCCTCTTCCCCCAAACAGAGAAGGAGACCTTTCTGGATCCTTTCGTCCTGCGGGACCTCCTGCCTGCCTCCCTGGGCAGCTATTACCGCTACACGGGTTCTCTGACCACCCCACCGTGTAGCGAAATCGTGGAGTGGATCGTCTTCCGGAAGCCCGTCCCCATCTCTTACCACCAGGTAGATGCTGAGCCCCAAAAGGGCCTTCCATGTTCTGTTTATTTTGTGTTGGCTTTACTGTCTAATGTTGTGGGAACACCCCAGTGGGAATTTTTTTATGTTTGGACCCTCTACTTCTCATTTGATTTCCTTCATTCTCTCCAACAAATGTGTTTTCAAACCCAAGAATTGTAAAATCTGAAACATGGTTTCTCAGCTACAAATTACCTAGCTGAAGGGAAGCGTGGGCTTGAACCCAGATGCGGCGGAAAGGTATTCAGTCTTGAGGTGACATCTCTCCTCAGTGATGGTGACATCTAGTGCCAGGAAGTCCTCTGAGCTCCAGACGCGTGTTCCCGCATTTCTTCCTCACGAACCACAGTGTTGGGGGGTGGCTGTTGTCTGTACGCCCACCCCGTAGACGAAAGGCACAGAAGTAACTGGACCTGGTCTGGGTTCACACCTTCGCTTACCACTCACAGGGCTCATCCTCTGAACCACTCAGCCGACCCAAAGTGCGGAAAAGAGTTCTGTTCATGAAGCAGTAAAAAGTTCTGTTCATGACTGAGCTCTGTCCGTGAGCCACGCACTTGACTGAGCGCTCATGGTCAGCTCAGTTGCAAAACAGCGTCGAGAGACAGGTGTTCCAGTGAGATTGGGCACATAAGGTCACCGCGGCGTGGCAAGATGGGACAGCATGCCCAGGATTCGTGGTTCGTGCATGTCAAAGCCAGCAATCAAGCCTGGCGTTGGCTGATTCCAGAACCCGTGTCGCTGAGAAGTGCTGCTCCCTGAGTGTGCCCTGGGCACTTGTCGCGGGAAGGCTCATTGAGGCTGAGAGGTGAACTGTGGGTAGAAATTGATGAAATGGACACGGTGTGGGGGACAGTGTCGAAGGAAGAGAAGCAACTGGGGGGGGGGGTAAGGGGCCTTGACATGACCTTGTGAGGCACGACCGATGGAAGGGGGAAGTTCCTGGAGGGGATATGAGGAAGTTCATTGTCGAAAATACAGCATGCACTGAGGTAGCAGTGGGTTTCTTCTCTGTAATTCCAGAAGCTGGAGCCAGGAACAGTGGGTGGAACCCATGAGAAAGCATTTCTACATTACACGGACAGTCATGTATAAAAGTAGAAGGTTCCTATCAGGGCTGTTCATGGAAATGCTTCCCCGGAGCCTGGCGGCCAGGGCGAGGGACGTGCAGGGAAGTGGGGACGTTTGGGAATAATGCATAATGTCATTAACATGACGGAAGACACAGGCGACAAGATTCTGAACCTGGCTGGCACGGGGAATAGTCCAATGGTTTTCCTAACAAGGGCCAGCGTTACAGAATAGCGAGTTGGAAGAGACGGGCTTGAACGTGTCCTCGTCTGGTCTGTTTTGGATACAAGAAACAGAAACCCACTGAGAATAGCTCAAACAGTGGGGGTATCTTCAAGAAACACTAGTCGGGGCATCCTCAGATGAAGCCATTGTGACAGGACCGTACCAAGAAAGTGAGGCGGATGCTTTACTCCCTTGCAGGGCCACACGGGCTCTTAAATCTTGGATTTCCTGCCATGGCTTTGTGATTCTGTACTTTTGCAAAAAAATTCTGGTCCCTTCTCTCAGTTTTGTGTGTTTTTGGTTGCTGCTATTTTTGTTTTATTGTGTATTTGTTTGTTTGTTTTGATTGTGTGGCCCAACATGGTTATGACTCTTACACCAGTCAACCTGTTCAACTATAGGGCCAGCTACCAAACAGTCTAGGTATGTCAGATAGTATTCAAGAAGATAGATTTAGTAGACGTGGGCCAACTTACCGAGTAGCTGGCCCTGGTCACATGTCCAGAGTGAGTAAATCAGCAGAGTTGCTGGCCGGGTAGCGTCCTAAGACATCAGGGTTACTCCTTGGGGGTGAATGGAGCAGGTTGTTCAGAAGGAGCTGTGTGCAGGAGACACACCTTAAACTGTCCCACTAATCAAGTCAGGTGGTGCAATGCCAGGTGAAACCCACCTATTAGGCCTCGCTGTTGGCAGACATTTTACTTCCTTTTTTTTTTTTTTTCTTTTAATTCCACTCTTATGATTCAAGGGACTAGCAGTTTGCTTTCTGAACAGGGTCTGTCCACTTTAAGGAGATAAGGAAATGTGAAACAACTTTTCTTCCTAATGGTGAAGCCAGCATTGTTTTCTTAAAATAAAATAAAACTACAGTCCACATATTTTACATCCTCAGGGTTGGGGGAGGGGCTTTGGAAAGCACTCTCTCTTGTCAATGAAGAGAAATGCATTTGTCTTCAAAGAGATGAAGGCTTAGGATAGCATGGTTAAGAAGTAGAAGTTTGACCCTGTGCCACACAGAAGCAATGAGTGGTAGTTAACACGGACTGGGTTTTAGCTTAGTTTCAGATACTTAGTGGGCCCACCAGCTAAAGGCGGTTTCAGGGTGGGATGTCTGTCAGCTAGAAGCACGTGACATTTGGCAGCTGGGCCTTCCTTTGTTACTATCTGTTCACTCTTGCACTTGCTGCCACCCCTGCATGCCAAGAGAGGAAATGATGGAAGAGCCCTTCTCTTTGACCTTCAGCATAGGGCCTCTCTGTAGGTGCTTGTCACTGTTCTAAGGAAATCGTGAAAACATCTCATTGGCTGCCCCGTTTCTCTACTGTAAACCATCTTCAGATAATACTTGCCTTTCATCACATCCCAGTCTGTTTCCCAAGGGAGGAGGGCAGCTCATGCTTATGTGATCACACCGAATCCTTGCTGGCTGGCTGCATGGAGGTCACAGCTGTGTCATTCCTCAGCAAGGAAGGTGCTAGCCATCCGAGTGTGATCGCTTCGGACCTTCCCACCCTGACCCTGCCAGCATTCCTTCTGAAGTTAGCACGCCATGTTCATTTCCGGCAGACCAATCGCCAGTGCCGCGGGCCAAGCCGCCGGAATTCCATGCCGGCTTCTGTCAGGACCTCCCCCCTCCCCTTTCTGCAAAGGCTCCGGCTCCTCTCTGCTCTCTTCCCCACTGCGTGTGCCTGGAAGCATGGAAACCAGAGCGTGCTCGCCACGGGATAGAATGCTTAGCGCAAACTGTTGACCGGTAGGGTGTGGATTTCTTTGTGGCCTTCCAGAGTCAATAGGAGCAACTGCTTATTTTTTCTCTTTTGTGAGTCTGCTTGGACATTCAGTCCAGCCCTGTAGCCAGTGAGCTCTGGCTCTGGTTTGTGGGATAATCTAAATCTAAATATGGCATTGCTGACGAAATCGCAGCTTGGCTTGGTTGGCCAGGAGTCAGGATAGCTTAGTGGTTCCAGTAGACAACTCCTGTCACTACCAGGCCAAGGTCATGCCAGGACTTTGTCACCCAAACGAAATGGACATTCTCAGTCCTGGGATAAAAGGTCCAAGAAGCAGGTCTATGACGTTGAGACAGATGTCTCCACTGGGTTCATGATCAGCCAGAGAACATGACCATCTTGATTCCAGTGTAGTAGGATGCATTTTATTCTAGAACAGTGGCTCTCAAATAATGGTGCTTTGGTCATTGGAGACTATCCTCACCTTCCCTTCCAAGGACCATTTGCTTCCCATAGGTTAAAAGATGATGTTGTCTGTCATTTTCCTTAGCATGAATTTTATTTCAGTGCTTCTTGGGGACTCCTATCAAAAAGGCAATAAATGTCTGAATAGGTCTAGTTTGCTTTTGAGAGTGCTGAAGCCTAGCCACTACACCACTGGGGAACCCCTTTAGTTTGCTTTTGAATGTTGGATTTTTTTTTGTTTTTCCTAACCATTATGCAGAGTGGACAAGGAAGGTTTATTTGCACGCCTTTGTTTTTATTGCAGGTGGGGGGTGTCTTTGTTTTTTAACCAGTGTTATCTCTCCCCTGAAGAGCAGAGCAGCTCTTTGGAATTAAGTCCATGTTCCATTTGGGGCCAAGGCCTGGGCTCCATCCTTGGCCCCGAGCTTCAGCCAAACACTCAACAACTCTGCCACTCTGGGCCTCACGTTTCATCTGTAAAACGGGGGTAATACAAACACCTACTTGATGGGGTCATTACAAAGAGTAAATGATGGAACCTGCATAGAAAGGCTGGATGAGGGCCTAGCCTGGCAGGAAGTGCTCAGGAGATCCTGGGGGCGGGCTTTTTGTTGCCGTTACTAAGCGATCACCAGGGCTGTGAGGCACCACTGTCCAGTATACATAAGACAAAAGCCACATACCTCATTTACAATTTACTAGTAACCACAAGGAAAATGTAAAGAAAAACATGCAACATGAACTTTACTTTGTTTAGCCCAACTTTTCCACATTATGATCTTTTCAACATGCAGGGCTCACCACATTTCTGGTGAAATAGCCACACACGGCCCCTGGCCATTGTGGCCTTCATGTTTATCTCAAGGCCACAACAACTTGTGAATTACTTTGTATCCCAACATTGCATAATACGTAGTGCCCGTGGACGAAGTTTTAAAATGATGGGGTGTAGGTGTCGTTATTCATCCATACCAGACAACTTCCTTGGTTAATTACAGTTAAATCCTTTCCTTTCTGCACAAGGCCATCCTGTAGTCACCTTCGTGAAAAGCTGTCTGTATCCACAAGGTGCAGTTAGCTAGCTATTCTTGGCTTTCATTTTTGCAGTCATGTTCCAATAAGTAAAACTTGGGATGTTCCAGGCTAATTGAGAATTTAATATTCCATCATTATTATCTTGTTGAATAATGAGGCAACAAAGCAGTACCTCTGAAAGCTAAAGTGTCTCCTTGACCTTAGGTATGACATTTCAGTTCCTAATGCTTACCCTGGAGTTTCCTATTATGCTTGTAACAGACTCTGGCATTGTTTCATTGCCATTCCGTACCCCATTCCACAGAATACTGTGCACGTCAGCCTTCCAGTGGTTCATGACTTTCCATTTCCTCTCCTTTCCCATCTGCAGCCATCGTGGCCTTCTCCCCACGTCTTATGGGCGAGAGCTCTTTGCTCTACACCAATGGCACGAATAGATTTCAGCTTTCCTTTGATTTGAACCAACAGATTAAAAACTAATTACTGTCTGTAATATTTTTATAATAAAAACTAAGTTGAAATGATTTATATACATTTGCAGCTAAGACATTTGCAATTCAAGGTTAAAACTGTTCTTGAAACAGCACCAGTTAAAATGCAATTACAACTCCCCAAGCAGGGATAAAAGAAAAACGCTTTACATGTTCACTTCAAACGTTAAAAAGTCAATTTGATATTATAGAAATAAGACCTTTTTATTTATCTTTACTAAATGAGAAAGACTTCCTTAGTGATACTAAGGGAAAGGTAAATTCAAGTGTGTTTGTTACCTGCTCCTGGAAGAGAAGGTGATGGGCATGCAGGCGTTGGGGGCGGGGAGCATTTTCTCCTTGCGCCGCCGTCTTGCGCGCGGTCCCCAGTTCTTTCTGTGCTGGGCCACGCGCCGCTTGTTCCCGGAGTGCAGAACGTGCACGTAGATGGATGTCGCCAGGAGTGGCTGCCCTGCATGGATGCTCTTTCGTGATGAGCCTAACGGGAAGGATTTGGAGACCACCGCTGTCACCACATTGTAGCTCTCCAACTCAGGGTCACCCTGTCCATAAATAATGCTGCGGGCCTGTTGGGGCTCCGACAGGAAGCAGCTGACAGCATGCAAAGGGAGGCCCACACACCGAGGTTTCCCATCCCCACTTCGCCTCTTGGCTCCTGTGTGACCTTGGGCAAGTTATTTAATGTGTTGAAGCCCAGTTTCCTCATCCGTCAAAAATCATGATAATGATATGCTAATAGGGCCAACCCTAATGGGATTAAGTAAGAGAAAGCAGGTAACACTGAGTACAAGACCTTGCTAGTAATGAACACCCACTAAATATCAGCTGCTACTGCTAATTTTATTTAACTTTTTACTTTAATTTTTATTTGATTTTATGTTATTCATGATGTTACTTTAGTGTCGTGAGGGCGGTCCAGAAAAGTATCCAGCCATGTAATGTGAAATATAGAGGCTTTATGACTGGCTTTTTTCCAGAAAGCCCTCGTATTTTAAGCTAAAAATAAGTTAGAAACCAAAACACTGTAAAGTGCCTAACAAACTACGTGGCACGTAAGGGGTTGATAAATAAATATTATAAGGAGGAAGACGAGGCAAAACAGATAGAGCATATTAGAGTTGCTGGGAGCTTAGAGTACAGTCATGCTTATTGCCACATTCCTCATAAAATAATCGTAATGATAATAATACTGATTCAGTATCAACTGTGTGCCAGGAATTATGCCAAACACATTACATAGTAACTCATTTAATAATGACAAAACTACATGAGGTAGGGAGTAATGTTACCTCCATTATACAAGTAAGGAAACTGGAGCTCAGAAGCATTCATATATTTAGCAAGTAGGGACTAAAAACAGTGTTTTGAACCTCAATAGCGAGAGTTAAGAGTTTTGAGGTTGGAGAATTAGGCACAGGCCAGATCATGATGTCCCCCACCATGAGGATGGGAAGTGGTGGAAAGGGGTTGAATGGAGGCATGACGTGACATGACCTCCTGTGTACATTTTAAGAGGACCGCTGTGTGCCTGTTAGTCAGCTCCAGAAGAGTCGAACAGATGAAGCTGGTCAGGCACCCGGAGAGACGGAGCTTTGTAGTTTGTTCTGTGGCTCTGGCATTGCGCGGGGCTGCCGTGTTGCACACTTTGGGGAGACACCTTCTCACGGTGGTCTCTGTAAATGGCATCCCTTGGAAGCAAAACCGTGGAGGCCCAGGAGGTGGTCAGTTTCACCTTTAGCTAGTGTGGTTACAAGGCAAGAATCAGAATCAAGGGGCCACCTGAATTATCCGTGTAATGATGTACAGTCGTCATCTCTCCCCTGCAGGGGTTCTGACCCCCAGTGGATGCCTGAAACCACGGATAGCACAAACCCTGCATCCACTGTTTTTTTCTCCTACGCATATATAACTTTTCACTTAAGGGAAGCACTTTACAGCTTCTCGTTGGCACATCCAAATCGCCATCGTCATTACTCTTGTGCTTCGGGCCATTATTAAGTAAAATGAGGGATACTTGAACACAGGTCCCGTAATACCAGGGCAGTCTGTCCAGTAACTGAGACTGCTGCTAAGGGTTAACAGGAAGGAAGCCTGTACAGCATGGAGAGGCCGGACAAAAGGAGGATGCACATCCCAGGTGGGACGGAGCAGGGTGGTGCAAGATTGCATTCGCTGCTCAGAATGGGGCACAAGTTAAAACTTGCCAATTGTTTATTTCTAGAATTTCTTGTTTAGCATTTTCAGACTGCTTTTGACAACAGGTAACTAAAACCGCAAAAAGCAAAACACTGATAAGGGGGGCATCTACTGTTGCAGTAGATTTCTGGCTCAGATGATCATTGCTTACCTGCCAAAGTGAAAAACCATACAACCCCCACGCCAAAGCAGGGATCACAGAGGCCTCCACGCGATGGCCAAGCACGCTGCTTACCGACGGGAGAGGCCACTGGCGCGTTTCATTCAACTTAGAGAAATGACGGGGTTTTAGTGAACGCTGCCAACCTACCGAAGGACGTTCGATGAGTCTGCTGAGCCTGTCCTCGTTTTTCTCTTGTGTGTGACTGTCAAGCAAAGGTGTGATCTAGTTGACAATATAATACCGTTCAGGTCATTAGTTCATGCTCAGAACTATCACGTCCTTCCTTCAAAATCTTTGGCAAGTTGAGTTAATGATAAGGAAGTGGCCGAGCTTTTAAGCCATAGCGTGTCATTAAACTCTAAGAGCCATTTAAGTAAAAGCATTTTTGCGTTAAATGCAGAAACTGCCTGTTTTTGCAGTTAGGTGGCTACCGTATTGTGCCGTGTACAATGCACATATTTGTGCCCAAATTTGTGAGGGAAAGATAAGGATGCACAGTATGCATGGGGAGTACTAATTCCCTATCTATATAAATGTTTTTCACTCTTTTATGCATGCTTATGAGTTTAAAACGTAGGGAATAACAATACCTATATGCAAAATAATACCCTGGAATATGATAATCGGTGGTTTTGTTTTAATATAAAAAAAATTTTTACATACAACTTTTTGTACATTATAACTGTTCTTGTATTTTTCAATTATGTTACATAAAATTTCTCATACCATAAGATGTTAAACAATGCTGAAATTCCTTTATAATACAAAAAACAAGTACCTAAATATAAATAAAAATTTGAATTAAAAACTTGAAAGATATTTTCCGTCTGAAAGTTTGAACCAAATCTTGGGTGCACAGTATACACAGCAAAATACAGTGTATGACTAATTATTTTCAGAGGCATCAGAAATAAACTTTTTAGGAGCACTAAATGTTGTTATATCTTGTGAGAGAAGCAGGTATTCTAGAGAATAGACAAACTATAAAGTCATATTGCTGAGACAGTCTCCCAGGCCACCCCTTCCTGGCATCTCGGATACGAAACTATTTCAGGGTAGATGGCTCTGTCTTCCAGAAAATTTCTGGCCTACCTAATTTGCTGTACGTGGAAGCCCAGTCCTTTTTGTTTGTTTGTTTTAAACTGGAAGTTAAGGTATTCCTCCCTCTATTCACCTCACGTCGCGAAGGCTTTAATTTAAACCACTTCCTCGTATCTGGCCTTCTCTGGACGCGGAGAGGAGCTGGTCAGCATCCTCCGCACGCGAGGGCCTTTAATCACATTTCTCCCGACTCGTCTTTTCTTCAGGCTAAACAATTCCGCTTCCGTTAGCCTTTCCAGACAGGATTTATTCTCCATCCCTTTCATCATTTTGGTTGGTCTTTTCTTAGACTGCCTCCAGAGCGTCCTTTCGTGTAATTTTAAGGAGTTTTTTTCTCTCATTTTTGGATGCATTCAGTTTGCATGTTGGTAGTTCTACCGAGTGAGTACACCATGCTAGGTGGAGGTGATTTTTCTTTTCAGCACTTCCAATTACCTTTGTCTGAGTGGGTCAGGTTTAGACAGAGTAAACCTTCCAGTGTTAGCAATGTTTTGTGCTTTTATTGCATTTCTCCCTTCACTATGAAGAAGGAACACTAGCTAAATGGCAAATTCTATGTGGCAACAGTGTGAGTTGTTAGAAGAAAAGTTATGGGAGTAGTAGGGAATTGGAGTAACACAGGGCAAACGGGCTACTTTTTTGCTTTGAGGCTGGTGGAGAGACCACCTCGTTCTATCACCTTGATGACAAAGCAGGAATGGTTTCGTGGTTTATTATCAGTTCACGTGTGCGGGAGGATTGGAGGGGAGGTGGAAAGATAGGTGAATCCAAATACTTAAAGGATTTTTCTTGGCCAAAATCACCGTGTGTTGTATTTATGTATTCATCACTTTCTAATATAAAACGAGGGCGTTTCAGACTGGAAGTAGGTCGTTTTGTGCCTCTTTCTCTGAGGCTTTGAAAAAGACTGGGATTCATCCCCAGCTTCCACATGACTGTCCAGAAACCTAGGTGGGTCCTTCCCTTCTTTACCGTGTATCATGCACTCCCGTGTATGATGTGCACCCGTGTTTTTGGTCCAAACTTTCAGGGAGAAAATCTTTCATTTTAATTTTTGAATTCTAATTTTTATTTGTTTATACTTAGAAACTTGTTTTTCTGTATTATAAAGGAATTTTAGCATTTATTGTTTAACATTATGGCATGAGAAATTTTATGTAACAAACAGTTACAAAACAGAATATATTTTATGTAACTAATAATTACAAAACACAAGCTGCAAGGTGCAAGAAATGTTATGTATAAAATTTTTTTATATGAAAAAACCAATCATCATATTCCGGGGTATTGTTTTGCATGCCGATAATGTTACTGATTTCTAGAGTTACACTTTTCACTCATAAGCAGAAATAAAAGAATTAAAAATGTTTATATAGACATAGAATCAGCACTACTCAGGTATAAATGTGCATCCTAATTTTCCCTCACAAATTTGGGCAAAAATGTGTACATTATACATGGCAAAATACGGTATTTTCTACATTGGTGTTAGCCACCTCTGGCTCTGACACCCAGGGCAGCCACTCTGTCTGCTGGGGAGACATTTTTCTCCCACCTTTCCACCTTGTCATTCTGTCCTGCAAAGGCCTTCCAGTGGGTCAGTCAGGAAGCCAGAGGGCCCAGAAATAGTTCATGCAGCTTCTCTCTACTTCATTCCATTTTCTTCCTCCACATCAAGAAGTTACTAGTTCTGGGGACTGGGAATTTTAGATGATGGTCCATTTCTTTGGTAACAAGAATAACTTCGTGGTCCGTTGAGCACACCTCTGCCACCCAGCCCGTTGCATTCCTCTTGCACAGTAGAATGACCTGTTTTCATGAGCAGAATGTCCAAGGCCAAGGGGGAATCCTTTTTGATAGTAAAAATATGATCTTGACATTCTGAAATTTTTTTTCTTTGCTTTTCCATGAGAGTTTGGTCAGCAGTCTTGTGGAAATGTTTTTTAATAATAATAATGATGATGATAGCCGCTCATCTTTACTGTGGGCTTGCTTAGAGACTACGTGATTTACATCAGTTATTTTTTAACACAGCCTGATAAGATAGGTGCTGTTATCATATCTGTTCTACAGGTGAGGAAACTTGAGTTGCAAGAAGCTTGAGTAGTTTGACGGTGTTCACCCACCAGGTAAATGCTGACCTTGGGCAGTTTAACGTGCAAGCTGTGCATGTAGCAACGTTGTGACTCAGCTGTTTTCCTGAACTGGATCCCTAGTATGTGAGAAGACGCTCGCCATGAATTAAGTCACTAATATTTATCGAGCTCTTGGGTGCCAGGAACTGTTTTTGGCCCTGTGCAGAGATCATCTCAGTGAATGCTGACACAAAGCTGCCTTTGTAATTATCACTGTTTTATTGAGGAAACTTGGAGGCCCAAAGAAGCTAAGCCATTTCCTCAGGGCCACAGGGTGGTTGACCCACAGAGCTGGAATCCCCACCCTAGTGGTGTGGCTCCGGAATCTGCCATTTTCACCATCGCTCTGTGTTCCTCATGAGACTAAAGATCTTGCCGGAGTGGGGGACGGGGATGGGGCAAGCTGCAGAAAGACTGGACTCTTGTCCGAGACGCACACTGGAAGAGTTCTTCACACCCTCAAATGAACTGTCCTCCTGGTTTGTCGGCAGGACAGAAACCTCAGGCAGATGAGCCGATGGGCAGTGATTCCATGTGCTGCAGGCTTTGTTCGGGCTGGGCTTTGTCACTCCCTGCCGCTGACACCACCATGCCACCGGCTTAGGACCGCAGGGCGTTCCTAATTGCTTGTCTTTTCTTCTCCCCGCTCCGTCTCTGTTCAGCTCGAGGCCTTTTATTCCATCTTCACCACGGAGCAGCAGGACCACGTCAAGTCCGTGGAGTATCTGAGGAATAATTTCCGACCGCAGCAGGGCCTGAACGACAGGGTGGTGGCCAAGTCCGCCGTCCGTGACGCCTGGAACCACGACATGACAGACTTCTTAGACAATCCACTGGGCACAGAAGCCTCGAAAGGTACGTGTGGGCTAAGTGCCCTCGCCCTGAGGAAGAGTCCGTATCTTAAATTACTTGGAGTTCACGGGAGTTTCCAACCAGCCGAGAATGGGAACTCGATGTTCCGAGCATACGAGGGCTGTCCGGAGAAAACCCAGCCATAAACGCCTCTATTTTTCAGATTATGTGGCTGGATACTTTCCGGACAGCCCTCGCATGTTTCTCTGCTAAGAGGCTTATCTGGGTGATAAGTAGAAGCAGGTGTGGGAGTAGCTCCAGTTAAATAGATGTGTTCGGAATTGCCCTTTTGACTAGTAATACGAGGTCAGACGATCAATTTTGTGAACTCATCCTAGAAAAAGCGCTACACACCTCACTGCTGAGCATCACTGCGTCACCTTCGAGGCACTCCCCTTGGGAAGCTGGGCACCAACGCCAGCGCCTAGTCCACCCTTCAAAGCAATTTTGGAACCCTTTCTCTGGAATGACACCAGAGCTGGCATTACCGAGTTGTTTGTGCAGCATTGCCAATGTAAGTGCACGGTGGCAAGTTCACGAACTTAACTGTCAGATTTTGGGAACAATGACAGCTCTGATGGCCATTCCAGAGAAAGAGTTCCAAAACTGCTTTGAAGAGTGGACTAGGTGCTGGCATCAGTGCCCAGCTTCCCAAGGGGAGTCCTTCGAAGGTGACCGCAGTGACATTCAGCAGTGAGGTATGTAGCACTTTTTCTAGGATGAGTTCACAAACCTAATGGTCTGACGTGTATCAGCCGTTCTCCCTGATTCTTTACCTTGTAACATTAGCGGTAGTTAGTTCAGACCTAAAGAAAGCTTTGGGGTGTCTTACTTTTTTTAACTGTTTCCCTGTTGCGAGCAGGAGTTTGTCTCTGGGCTCGGACATCAGGCCCTGGGCCTTGCTCCCCACACCCCGGTCAGCCGCCTTCTTACTGACGTCCACACCGGGCCAAGACTCCGCGCCCCGCCCCCTGCCCCCCTGGACAGCCCATGGCCTTTTAATGCTGTTATTGAACAGTTTTAATTCCCATACGTGATAAACATACACTTACAATTTCAGGCACCTTAATCTTTTCCATGTCTACTTTCTCATGTGAAACGAACCTGAATTTCTCTCGCAGGAAACTGGAATGTCTGCTTCTACTCTTTCAACCCTCCTGTCAAGCTCTGTGATGTGTCGTAATTGAGGCTTAGAACTGGGGAGACCCTTAGAGGCAGAAGGCTGATCGAAGTCCTTGGACTTGGAAGGGAGGAGGAATCAGAAGGCATTTCTTTTCAGTGTGGAGAGATGGGTCTTTCCCCAGCCATTGCTAACCATCCTTCAAAACCATGAACTTGGGCAGTGTGGGAAGAGCTGTGGCATCTATCAGCACTGGAAATAGACGGTGGTCTTTTTAGTGAGTTTTACATGTGGGGAGGTTTTGTTTCATGAGTGCACCCCAATAAAAGGACCACGTTACTGGCACAGGGCCTTTGTAGGGACATGGGGAATGAGATTTGGTTCCACAAATAACTGCGCCGATGTGCAGTGGTAGGAAAAGAATGAGCCCATTATTCCATGCTCACGTATCTGAAGGAGAGCTCAAAAACAGGGGGAGGGATGTTAAGACTGTGATCGTTTTCTTCCTGTCTGTGTGATGCTGTGTGAGGATGGTGAGGAGAAGCTAGTCCGGCCAGGCTCCGCCAAGAACACTCGAGATTCCAGTCATCGGGGGCTAGCGTTTTGTCACGGGCGTCGTTTGTCAGCTCGGAACCGTGGGAGAGTTAAGATGCCCACAAACCTGTAACGCGTCTTAGATTGGGCTGGTACAGAAAACCGCATTCAGGCTAATTAATTTCTTTCTTTCTTTCTTTCTTTCTTTCTTTCTTTTCTTTCTTTTCTTTCTTTTCTTTCTTTTCTTTCTTTTCTTTCTTTTCTTTCTTTTCTTTCTTTTCTTTCTTTCTTTCTTTCTTTCCTTTTCTTTCCTTTTCTTTTCTTTTCTTTTTCTTTCTTTCCTTTCCTTTTCTTTCTTTCTTTCTTTCTTAACCAAGCTAAAAATAAAGAAAAGAACTGAGCTGGAAAGCTTTCTTCCAAAAGAACTTGCTTGAGAAGAAGAGGGACTGTTAGGAGTTGATTCTTTAGTGAGATGGTGAATGGGGAAGGGTAGGGGGTGAGCAGTGTGTGTATCCCAAGTAAGCACGAGGTCTAGTAGCTCAAGATTGCTGGGGTTAGGACAGAAAATTCCTCCCTAGACAGCAGCTGAGGACGTACCTGTGCAAAGAGAACGCGTGGCCCTTACTACCCAAGAACGTTCATGAAGATAAGGGTCTCCTTTGCAGTAAGCTGTCGGAGTGGGGAAAAGCATCCACTGAAAGGGCTTGCTCTGACTTGGAGCGAGGCGTGGACCCATCCGTAACTGTAGGGAGTCAGGTCTGTATCTCGAGGCGTGTTGCAGTCATCGTAGTGTCCGGTGCTGACTGCTATGACATACAAATGTTTTGTGGTCTTTCGAGAGATAGAGAGAGATGTGGGTGTGCCGTTGCATTTCTTTTTTAAACACGGGATTGGAGTGTAACATACAGAAAAGCAGGCCCATAAAGTAGACACAGATTGGTACCACCCACGTCAAGAAGCTCACATTACCAGCTTCCCAGGAGCACCCCCACCTCCCCGTTCCTAGTCCCCATCTATTCCCAAGGGCACCCGGGACCATTGAGTTTAGCTTTACCTGCTGCTAAGTTTCATATAAACAGAATCCAAGGTGTCCTTTTTCCGTACCTTATTTTTTGTTGTTTTTTTGCTCTGTGGGTTTGGAGAGTCATCTGTACTGTCGCATGGAGTTGGAATTGGTTCTTTCTTATTGCTGAATTCATTGTGACTGTCCCTGAATGTATTTATCCATTTCAATATACATGAGTCTAGGGATTAGTTCCCCATTTGGGTGAGTGTGAAGATTCTTGAACATGCCTTTTCTGGAGCATATGGACACGTCGCTATAGAGTGTGCACCCAGCAGTGAGAAGGCGGCAGCCCTGCACGCACACGGGCGCTCAGATTTGGTTCTGCACTGCTGAGTAGTCTCCCGGACTGGTCACATGTATTAGTGCACACGCCTTTACACTTCGCGGGCTGTGGGTGAGAGTTCCTGTTTCTTATACCCTTTTAAGGCATCATTTATATACCATGAAGTTCAGCTCTTGTAAATGTACAATTTTGGTAACATTACAGCTTTGCAGCCATCACCACAACCCAGTTTTAGCTCATTGCGTCGCCCCAGGAGCCCCTCCGTGCCCGTTGGCAGGTCCTTCTTTCTCTGCCCTCCACTCCAGGCCGCCGCTGGTCTGCTTTTAGCGTTCACTCGGTGCTAGCCTCTCAGGATGTATCCAGGTTGTCGTACGTACCAGTAACTCACTCCTTTTTGTGGCTGAATACTGTTTCTCTTTGTTCTAATTTTTTCAAAAATGGCTTTATTGAGATTGAATTCACTTACCATCAAGTTCATTTCCTGAAGTGGTTTTTAGTATACAAGGGTGTGCAGCCATCACTTTCAGATCATTTGTATCACCGCCCCCCGAAAGGAACCCCATACCAGTGAGCAGCCAGTCTCACTCCTGTTGTCTTTCCTTTTCTTTCTTCTGTCCCCTCAGTTCCCCAGCTGTAGGCCACCCCTACCGTGCCTTCTGTCACTATGGATATGCATGTCCTGGGCATTTCGCATCAGTGGAATCATGCAGCACATGGCTTTGTGTCTCTAGTTTCTTTCCCTTAGCTTCGTATTTTCAAAGTGCATCCACGTTCAAGCCTGTATCAGAATTCCATTCCACATTATGACCGACTGCTCTCCCATCGCATGGACGTACCACATTTTGTTTACCCCATCATCAGGTGATAGATGTTTGAGATTTTCCCACTTTTGTGGCTGTTATGAATAGTGCTGCTATGAACATTCGTATTCAAGTTTTTGTGTAGACATAGTTATTCTAGTTCCTCTGGATATAAACCCAAGGGTAGAGTGGTTGAGTCGCATGGTAACTCTATGTCTGTGGTTACGAAGAGCTGCCAGACTGTTTTCCAAAGCAGCCACAACCATTGCTGTTGCCATCCGCAGTGGGGCAGGACTCCTACCTCTCCATGTCCCACCAGCACTTGCTGCTCGTCGTTTTTATACTCCAGCTGTCTCCGTGGGCGCGAGGTGGCTTCTCCTTGTGGTTTTGATTGGCACTTCTCTAATGATGAGTGATGCCCCTGTCTGTTTCAGGGTGCATGGTGTGGCACCATGGTCCACGTGACCAAACGCTCCTCTTTTTGCTCCCCAAGAAGACTTCAGGAATTCCAGGGCATGATCAAGGCCAAAAGCCAAGCACTGAGGCTGGTGATCAGTCGGCAACCTGGAGGGCTTACATTATTGGCTTTACAGATCTGAGTCATCAAGAGCCAGTCCAGCGAGACTTCTTTTCTCTTCAGTCTTCTAGGGGCAGAAAAAAAATATTTGAAAAAGAGAGGGATAGTGTTCTGTAATTTTTAGGCAATTCAAATTGACCTTCTGTCTGTTCATTATTGGAAGCTTTCAGTGCTTGAGAGAGCTACGATGTTGAGCCTGGAGCTGTATGCATTTACTGGGCTGTTGTCACAGAAGAAAGAAAAATAAATTAATTATTTAGAACAGAAGTCAGTAAATTTCCTTGTTAGTTAGCGGTTAGCTCTGCCATAGTAGCTTGAAGACAGCCATAGACAATATATCAATGACTGGGTGTAGAAACCAAAAAAACACTTAAATGTACAGAAATAGGTGATAGGCTGGCTTTGGCCTGGGAACCACAGTGTCCTGCTGTAATGGATAGATCCAACCAAGATGGAGCCCAGTCATGGGTTTGCTTTAACGTGGCCATGGCCATGGCAGTCAGGGTGTCCGTTGGTTGGTTCTATTCTTCTCTTCCACCACAATACCCCAGGACCACTCGGAGGCTTGTTAACTTGGTAACCAACCGCTTACCAATTCACCTTAACAGCTGGTCATCTGTCACCAGAGGTGTCAGCAGAGCCTCTGTGGACAAAAGACAGCACCGCATCTCCCTCGTGCCCCTGGCTGCCAGCGTTAGCTAGAGTTCACTGGGCAGCCCTGTGGGAGATGCCTGAGCTAGCGCACCCCCATCCTGCCCTTTGTCAGGGTGATTGGATGTACTGGAACAGAGAAAACAAAACCAAGCCTTTCCAGTGCCAAGAAGCAGACCCATGGCCGTGTGAGACCCCGAAGCGGGTGGGGATGGTGAATCATCTTACTATTGTATGGCTGCTAAGGAAGAACTCAGGGGATGTCACCCATAAAAAGCGCAGAGCTTGAGTCCCAGTAAGTGGAAGCCACATTCAGGCTTGGTGCACCGTCGAAGGCACGTCCAGTTGGCCAGTGTGCCCTGGTAAACAACGTGGACAGACTTTGGGACATTGTGGGCCGTCATTTCGGTTGCTCTGCAGCCCAGCCTAGCACAAGGACGTGCATTCGGCGCCTCCATGCCAAACACTGTTGTGGAGACTTCTGGAACAGTGAATGGGGAGAAGTAATTTCCCTTCCAACAACTCGAACCATATGGTTTATTAATTTAACGAAACCTGTTCAAATCACAGTGGAATCAAAACCACTTGATCTGATCATTTGATTTAATGGCTTCAAGTGACACTGTATAATGTAATGGAAGCAAAGGGACAGGAGAGGCCCCCGGGCTGCCCAGTACCTGTCACCCTCCTCGTGCCGTGGTGTTTGGAGAATGGCCTTGGCTTCTGCTGATGGGGAGGGATCCCTTTTTAAGCGACATTTTCAATTCCTGTTTTGGCCAAAAGCACTTTGTAAGGACATGTACCACTGCGTGAGAATGACTAAGTGTCTGGCCTATTTTAAATCAGCATGCATGGAGAAAGAGCATTACATTTTCCACCCAAATTAGCAAACAAAGAAGCAAATCCATGATTGCTTTTTTTTTTTTTTTTTTTGAAGAGTTTGACATGGAAATCAGGGTTTTCTGCTATTGGGGGAGAAAACACTAATGTGGTCCTATTCTCAGTTTAATCATTTCCACTCGCCAGATTAATGAGCTTGAGTTATTTTATCTTATTAAAATACTTTCTGATCGGAGCGCCTAATTCCTCCGCAGGCAGCGCCCTTCCCAGAAACTCCTTCCAAAGCTCTCTTGTTAGAATACTTTTAGAAACTCTCAGCACAGCAAACGGCTGGGGAAAACACACTTTTAATGCAGCCCCATGGAGTGTTCTTGGCCTCCTTCTTTGAAAAATAACTACCATGTAGCTGTTGTTGTTCTGTTTTGTTTTTAACCTGGGGAGTGAGTAAGAAAGAAGTCCAAAAGCAGGGCTGTTGTAAGACTCTCCAAGTTTTTGGATTCCTCGTACTTTTGAAGGTCATGCCACGTTGTATCGGACGTTTTTGCATGCTCAGACATCCCATGATTACTACCATTTTGCGTAAATATAGAAAGAGTTGGTCTCAGTTGTCTTTGATGGGTCCGGCATGTATTTGGTATTTGGTGACACTTCATGTCACTGCTTTGGCTTCGTATTTTGTAGCCAGTGAATTTCTTTTCATCTGTCAGACAGCTTCATCCGCCTTTGAAGAGTCCACTAACTCTGGGATTCTGGTTGAAAAGGTGACTGCAGAAAGGATTTGTGTACCAGGGGCTGTGCTAGCCTCTTCCGTTCATGTGTGTTTTATTTAATCGTCCAAACAACCTCTGTCAGGATTCACTTCCCATTTATCAAGTTATTTGTTGAGCATCTACTAGGAACAAGTTCTAGGCACTAAAAGGGTTGGATTAAGGGACAAGAGTTGGCCATCGTGAGCTTACATTTTTGTGGGAAGAAAGAAAGAAAGAAGCCAACCAATGACAGAGCTTCAGTGTCTTCAGAAATCAGTTCAAGTGGACCTGTGTGTTAAGATTGGTACAACTTGGTAAGGCTGCGGGAAAGAGATCTGCCCTGGAGAGAGGAGGAGTGGTGATAAGGAGCCCCACCCTGGAAAATAACTTGGTGGGAGAGGTCATTTGCAAAGGCCTGAGGCAGGGGAACCAGCTCGGAGAAGTGGGCAAGGGGAAAGTCTGGGAAAGACTTTTTTTCTCTTTAAGGAGTTACGATTATAATTTTATAGCAGTAGAAAGACTTGGGAGGGCCTTAAACAGGGATAGAGAATGATCTGAACAGGTTTCTAACCCATCAGTCTGTTATGTGAAGAATATTTGCAGAAGACTTAGGGTGGAATCTGTAAGGTCAGCTAGAAGCTGCTAGAATGAATGTTCCAGGCAGAAAGCTGGTGCTTGGATGCTGGTGATCCTGGTAGAGGAAGACGAGATCCTTAGGGATGGATTTTGGAATAGAGCCTCTGAGATTTACTCACAGTTCGGATGGTGGGGTGGGGTGTGCAAAGAGAGCAGTGCAGTATTATGGTTTTCTTTAGCAAATGAAGGGTCTGAGACTCAGACCAAGTGATCACCCAGAGCCGTTCAGCCAGGGTGTCATAAAGCTGAGATGTAAGCCCAGGTCCTCTTAGGTCCAAATGCAGCATTCCTTCCGTGTTCAGAGGGACTGCCAGCTTCCGGTGAATCCACAGCGGATGGTCTCTCTGTGTTGGATGTCCTTGGGTGCCTTGAGCAACATACTTTCCTACACCTTCCCGGAATGAAGGAGCTTTACAACTAAATGGAATTGTGGGTATAGGGTGCTCTTCCTGAAGATTAGGACCATCTTCTCAAAAGGAAGCACCTTTATTTGCTTGGCTTGCTTTGAGCAGGTTGTCTTGGCTTCTGACACTTCCGGTCACCAAATGTGTGTGGGGTTCCCCCACCAAACAGTTCTCTGTGACACCAGATGTGTCCTCTAAATCGACTTAATTCTGGCCCTCTATGAGGAGAGAGCGTCAGTTCCCACAGGTTAAGGGCTCAGTTTCACAATCACAAGGAGCAGGTTTCCAGGTAACCACAACTTCTGTTCAACTTGGCTACAAATCAGAGCTCTCTGAACCGAATACTTCTGGGATTTTCGTGGAGGCTTCTTCCCGTAGGCATAATCAGTTATTAACTCCATTTCTAATCCCTCTCCCTTCTCTAGGAAAGCGGGGTTGGGGCTGAAAATTCCAACCTTGTAATTGTGGCTTGGTCTTTCTGGTGACTGCCCCTCATCCCAATGCCCACCCAGAGTCACCTCCACAGAACAAAAGATGCTCCTTGGTACCCTAGGATTTACAAGAGATTGAGAAGCCCTGTATCAGGGACTAGGGGGAAAGACCAAATGTTAGAATAAGAGGAGACATGCAAGTGGCCAACAGGTCTATGAAAAGATGCTGAACACCATTAATCATCAGAGAAATGTAAAACAAAATCACAATGAGATACCACCTCACGCCTGTCAGAATGACCCTTACCAAAAAGATAAGAACTAACAAGTGTACGCGAGGCCGTGGAGAAAGGGGAGCCCTTGTGCACTCTTGGTGGACATGTAAATTGATGTGGCCACCATGGAACCCAGCATGGAGATTCCTCAGAAAATTAAAGGTAGAAGTACCTTATGACCCAGAAATTCCACTTCTGGGTATTTATCTGAAGGAAATGAGAATACTAACTTGAAAAGATATCTGCACCCCCATGTTCATTGCAGCATTCTTTACAATAGCCAAGACATGAAAACAACCTAAGTGCCCATTGATGGATGAATGGATACATATACAATAGAAAATTGTTCAGCCATAAAAAAGATGGAAATCTTGCTCTTTGTAACACCAGTAATGGATCTGAGGCCATTATGTTAAGTAAAATAAGTCCGAAAAACACATGGTGTATGATTTCTCTTACATGAGGAATCTTTAAAAACAAACAAAACAAGTTTATAGATACAGAGAACTTTGGTGGGAATTAAGTGTTTGGTGTGTTTCCTCCTCTGGACCGTAATCTCCAGGAGGTGAAGAACCATGTCAGCTCATGTTCACCTTTATTGCTAGTTCCTGGTCAGGGTCCTGCTATATAGCAGGTGTTCAGTAAATAGTTAACAATAGCGACTCCTTACAGCGCAGTGCCTATACATCAGCCCTCAGGTGCTTGCACATTGCTTGCATTTATCCAAGACCACACAGCTGGTGTGTCCAGAACCAAAGTGGTTCTTTAGAGTGAGGAAGTGAATGAGTGACGCTCTTGGATCACAGTCTGTAACACAAACGGAAAGACGGGGCCAGCAACCCCACAAAATTATAGTGAGGTTTTGATGACCCAGTTTGCAAAATGTTCTCACTCCGCCCAGAGCCAGGCTCATCACATGGCACTTGTTACTATGGTTGTGTCAGCATAGAATGGCACAGAGTAAAGGCATTGGGGGTGGCGTGGTCACCCTGCACCACTTAACATACACATCTCCAGCATCCCCATGAGGGCTTGAGGGACCAGGAACTTAGTTTGCATTTCTGATGGGGGGACAGTGGTGATTGGGCTCCGTCCAGTTCCAAAGGGCCTTGAAGGAGCTGGGGACTACGCCGGAGACCATCACACACCACACTGTCATCTGCCGTTGAGATCAGACATTGGGAGGGGAGACAGGGAGTTGGGAAGAAAGCTGTTTTGCACAAAGAATTTTTTAAGCCGCCAAGAAGCCAGGACCAGAGGCTGTAGTAATGACACACAGCACGTGTGCGGGATGGTTTTCACCTTGGAGCACTCTGGCTGACCCTCCTCCCATCGTCTTCGTCCCCATCTTGCATACAGGAGAACAGATGTGGGAGGCGGATGCGGGTCATTGTGCCCCATCCCCTCTGGTGTGGAATGTGCCAGACCGGCTTCCAGTTCTGAGCCCTCCTCCCATGCCTTGGTACCTTAGGATTTACAAGAGATTGAGAAGCCCTGTATCAGGGACTAGGGGGAAAGACCAAATGTTAGAATAAGAGGAGACATGCAAGTGGCCAACAGGTCTATGAAAAGATGCTGAACACCATTGATTGGGACTCTCTGGACCCCAGGATCACCACTCCTCCTTAATGGGGAGGGCAGTTGAACCCGCCTGTGGGATTCGGTTCCGCACACGTGCTCATCTGAGAGTGGAGCCCGGCCCACGGCATGCCCTCCATTTAGATGCCGTTGGGGTGTTGCAAGTCCTCAGAAAGCTGGAGCAAGAGTCCTGCTTTGATCTCCTTCATGGTTCTGGCACCTTCGCCCATGCCGTTAACGTTTCATGAGGTCTCGAGTGGGGCAGGGGAGGTGGCACCTCGGAGGCTTGAAGTCCTGCGTGGCCTTCTTTGGGGGATTTTGTGTTTACCTAGACCTCTTTGATACAGCCCTTCAGAAAGACAAATCCTTCCCAGAGGCCAGTGCTTTGGAAATTTTCCCTAAAAGGCTCCATATTCTGGAGTTCTGGAACCGAGCTGGGGTGATGAAGACACTCCCATCAGGCCTTGAACCTGTCTGAGCCTCCTGGCTCTGTTCTGCATGGACCACCCCCTTCCACTGTAAGGGGACAAGGGCATCTGCTCGCTCTCTCACTGCCCAGCAGGTCCCTGGCCCTCCAGGTACGTGATGGGGCACCCCACCCTCCTGTGGGCAGCAGTTCATCTCGTTGACAAGCCTTGGGAAATCGTGCGTTGGCCCTTGCCGTGTTTGAGCAGGGCCCGGCTCTGACCCCTGACCAGGAATTGGCCTGTTGCCTCTGGTGTGAAGGTTGGAGGAGGCAGGTGCCAGGGAGGAGCTTCACCTCCAAGTCGTTCAAGGCCCTCAGAAGTTACACTGACTCCACACAGACCTGGAGTGTGGTCGGGGCAGGGGACACCTCTCACACGCGGAACCACTGAGAAAAACATTCTTGACATTGATGTAGAGTCAGAGGACCTTGGGTGCTCTGCAAGAAGCCTCTTCATTATTTAACGAAGTCTGGGATCATAATTAAAGGTGGCTCAGAGTGAAGGCAGGAATTCTCCAGGCTGGCATGAACATCATTCTGGAGACCTGTGCAAAGCAATTAGACACCAGTGGGAATGTAATCAGGCCCCGAGCAGGAGAAGGCTGAGGTCAGAGGCGCCTCACAGGGGACATTTGTTTGGAGAATCAGGCACGATGCTTCCCACGTGCTTAACCGGCTTCCGTTTTTGCAAAAGGATGCATCAAGATGGCTGGCAGACAGTCCTAGCTGCAGTTGGCAGTGGGTTGTTGGGCACAGGCAGTGTGCCTGTGATGGCGTTCCTGGTCCCTGTTTAGAGCAGGGAGAAGCTCACCTGGCCGTAGGGGACCAGGCAGCGGTGGGTGAAGAGGGCTGGGTAAAGGCATCAGGGAGCCGTGGGGACTGTGACACGTGTGAGCAGTCCACACACCCAGCCTGAAGCTGCCCCGCCGCTCCGGGCCCCGTTTAAAAACCCGGCTTCTAGTATGTAGAGCACACCAGTTCATAAAACACCCTCTGGGCCCAGAAGCCCATGCCTCTGTGTGCCCACTAATTTGGGGTTCGCCACAGGGTTCTCTCTGTTCTCATCCCGATCCTGCTGGGAACCAGCCACCCATTTTACAGGTAAGAACACCAGGGTCTGTATGGGTCTCGCTCCAAAGCCCCCCCTTGCTTTTACTGGCTTTTCCAAACCATTCCATAAAATCCCATGGTGTGGCTTGATTCTGTGTTCTTTTGGAATTTTGAGGGCGGTGTCACGTGAAAGAAGGGTTTCCATCACGGAACAAAAAAGCAGGCAGAACAGGAGGCACCCTGCACACCGCCGTGCAGCCTGCTTACTTCCATGCCCCTGCAAGGTCACCTGCTCATCTCACCTGCCCCTGCAAGGTCACCTGCTCATCTCACCTACCCCGGCCGCCGAGCACACCGGGACCTCGGTCACCTCCGTAGACCACACGCTTTTGCTGGTTAGCAGTTAGCCCCTTAGTGAAGGCGTGCCTGGAAGTCTGAGCGACGGCTCCTCGCACCACGGAGAGGCCCTGCGGGCGAGCCGGCGGCACCCACCGCGCGGAGCGCTCTTGTAGCTGAGAACTCTATCCGTGGTCCTGACCGAAAAGCGAAACAGCATCTCCTAGTCCATCGGTGAAGCCCGCGGCCCGGTGCCTGTCCTGGAGGTCGTCCGGCTCAGTCAGAGGCACAGAGACGTGGGCTGGGGAGGAGGATGTGGTGTGGTGGACACCTCGGGCTCTGGGGCCAGAGGAGACCGCGGACGGGAAGCGTCACCTTGAACCTGGGGTGGGGCTGCCGGAGACCAGGAAGCAAGGACAGTGAGGAGCTGTGAGGTTGGAGACAGGGAAGGGGGTCCCCTCCTACAAGACCTGTGGACCAGAATAAGTAAGGACTTCATTCCATCCAACCAGCATGCCCTCCATTCAGCCAGTACTTACTGAGAGCTCAGGTTCCGTGTTAGCGCCAAGAACAATGTAGCAAACAAGACAGCAAAGGTACCTACCTCGTGGAGCCTGTATTTCTAGTGGGGGAGTTAGATTGTTTATTACAGGTAGTCAATGAGATCAATAGTATAATTCCATGGAGCACTGCTAAGATGGGGCCACAAACCACCTTTAATTATGATCCCAGCTCTGTGGAGGGGTCGGCCTCTTAGACTGTGCCGAGGGGCAGAACTCAGTGCTAAGGGTACTGGTGCGGTGGGTAAAGGTGCTTCAGGTCAAGGTTTGAACTCCCCTTTCTAACCTTTACCTTCTAGGACTGGGATCAGCAAACCACTGACCCAGATTCACCCACCGTCAGCATTTTTTGTACACCCACGACCTGGGAATAGTTTTTATATTTTAAACAGTTGCAAAAAAAAAAAAAAAATCAGGTACTGGCCCGCAGGATGAAAGAAGTTTACTCTTGGGCCCTTTAAAGAAGAAGTCTGCCGTCCCCTGTTCTAGGTCCTCCTGCCGCTCTGCAGATGCCGCCTCCAAATCTGGCCCAGACTACCCCTCCCTCCCACGCATGAGGGAGGTGACAGCAGAAGGGGAGCTTCTGTTCCAGCTGCTGGTCCCACCGGCTTGGAGCTATGATGTGTCATCTGGGACCAGTGAGGTTCTCTGCCGGCCTCTCAGTCACTGAGTCCCTGTCCTCGTAGGCGGCCCTGTTAGAGGCGGGCCAGACCTGCCTCCTGACACAGTGGGCTTCCGTGTCCTCATCCAAAACAGTGGTACCAGGCTCCATTTATTTACAAGGAAGTATTTCCACAACTTACTGAGTAAAACAACAACAACAGAAAATTCTGTGACCGTGCCATAATGCATCATATCCCACTTGCAGCAAATTGTATGTACGTGCGTTTACATGGTTAGGAGGGGAGATCTGCATGTTGACTCCTCAGGACGTTAGCAATAGCCATCTCTCGGTACTCAAATTTTGGGTGATGTTTTCTTAACTTTCTTCTTACTTTTTTGGTACCACTTGGGTTTCTTTTTAGAAAACATTAACATGAGTCATCATCAGCAAAGAAAAACCCAGCTATTTTAATTTCCAGGAATAAATAAGAAGAGTGGTTGCCTCCATGGGCGGGTGGTAGAATCATTTTTGTGGTTGTGATGTAACTCTTTAAGAAGATACATGCATCCCCACGCAGCTCACTGCTGATTGGACCAGGGCTTCAGAATGAGGCGGATAAATAAGGACCCAGTCGGAAGTGAGAAAAGATGTAGAAGTCAGGAAATCAGACGTGGTCGTCTTCATGAGGGATGGGAGCTTCCCAACGTCTGAATCTCCTTGGTGCGTTATTGTCGTTAGGGAAGATGGGGTGTAGATCTTTCCCTGACGTTCCTCCTCCTCCATGCTGTCTTGAGAAACTAGAAGCAGCCACAGAAGTTGGGGTATTTTAAAACAGTGTGTTAGCGTCACCTAGTGTCCAGATGCTGTCATTCTCACCCCCCGCAGAAGGCTCCCCTCAGACTCTTTGTTTGATGTCCCTGCTCGGGTGGCATTTGTGTGGCAGGCAGCGTGATGCCTCCCGGGGCTGTTCGGGGCAGTGGGAATGCCTCATTCATTTATCCCTTCCTTCCTGTCTCAGTCACACAAGGCGAATCTCTCCGGCTGCAGCGTGATATAGCCAATGAAGAGCAAAAGAATGCCTCCTGTCAAAACCAATCCCCTGTTTTCTCCAGCTGCCAGCTCCAAGAAGCAGGGCGGCCATGGTGCTCTCTGCGGCTGTCGTGCGCTTCGGGCTCTTGCAGAGTCTGGCCATGGAGGGCTTCTTGCAAGCTCTGGTCCTCTGGCTCATCGCCTGCAGGGCTGCTCACCTGCTGCACTCAAACCCTGAGCCTCATCCTCACCGCGTCTCTCTCCCTCATGCCCCTGCTTGTCCAGCACATCCCCAGGCCTCTCACCCATAGCTCCAGAACCTTCTGCCCTTTGGCACTCTCTCTGGTCTACAAGTAGCTGACCTCCCTCCTCCACTTCTGGCTCTTCCAGATTCTTCCATGCTCAGCAGAAGCTCACGCAAGGGGTCTTTGTAAAGCACACACCTGCCCGTGTCCTTCTCTGGTTCTGATCTTTCCGGCAGCTTCTGCGTGCTCTTAGGATAAAGACTGGCATTTTCTCCAGGGCCTCGGCGGGCTGCCCCTCCGGCACACCCGGGCCTGCTCACCTCCCTTTTGCAGTCACTCTGCTGCCCCTCCCCTCCTTCTCAAGCCCCACCCCAGCCCCAGTTAACGTCCACTCCACTCTCAGAGGTGCCTTCTGCCGGGGCATCCTCCCCGGTCCCCAGACACGAGTCCCTCCTCCCGTAACGTACTTGGCAAAGACCTCGGGTGCCTCTTCCCCTCCATGTGGCCCATCTGGGTGTGTTAATACCAGCTCCACATGTGTGAACCCCCATCTCCCCATTTAGGCAGGTGATGACTGACCACCCCCACCCCAACGGGGGACATTTGGCATTGCCTGGGGACATTATTGTTATAGGAGGGCTGTCTGGAAAGTAGCCAGCATGTAATACGAGAAACAGAGGCATTTATGGCTGAATTTTTTTTTCGGACAGCCCTCGTAATTTGTAGAGGGGCACGGGAGTGCTATGGGTATCCAGGATACTGCTAAATACCCTACGACACACAGAACAGCACTCCCCCCGCTCCAAGAGCCAAGAAAAGCCTGCCCCAAAAGGTCAGGAGTGCCAAGGCTGAGAAACCCTGCTCCAGACTCAGCCCACGGAGGCGGGGACCACTGGGGAGGAGCAGCCCTGGAGGCCTAAGATGTCACCATCCACAGCTAACTTGATATTCTCAGCCCTTCCCTAGATAAATGTAGAACTGCCATGTCCCTTCAGTCCTGCCAGCCACAGGAACGAGGAGGAGAGGTGGCCTGCCTGTTCTGTATGCCCCACACCAGGATGAGGAGGACACAAGGAAGTTATCCCTCTCGTGTGTGTGTGTGTGTGTCTTTGCTTTAAACTTACTTCAAGTCTTATGTTACAGGGTGTCTGTTTATACTTTGATTTGTTTACAATAAAATTTGATCTACAATTTTAGTTTGTTGGGCTACTCCCCAGGTCAAATGGACTGGCTTCTACCAAAAATCTCATCAGGGCAAAAAAGGTCAAATGACTACACGAGCTTGAAAGAGGCCTTCTGTAACAGCAACTAAATGCAGCTGCGATAAAGGGAAACCACTTTCGGACACGGTTGGGGGAACTCTGCGTGTGGACTGTTTCGCAGATAGTAATAGTGAATTAATGCTCATTTTCTGAGGTGTGGCAGTGGTTAACACCGCTGTTGTCTTAGCTCAAGCTGCCGTAGCAAACTGCCGTAGACAACAGAAAGTTATTTTTCACAGTTCTGGAGGCTGGGAGTCCAAGATAAGGCACCGGCAGGTTTTGGGTCTGGGGAGCCCACTTCCTGGTTCATAATGTGTCCTCAGGTGGCAGGAGGGGTGAGGGGGTTAATCCCATTCATGAGGACTCCATCCTCATGATCTACTTACACCCCCCCACCCACCCCCCACCCACCCCCACCCCCCCGCGCCCAAGGCCACACTTCCAAATACCATGGCATTCGGGATTAGGTTTCAACATGGGAATTTGGGGTGGGGGTGGTTCAAAGCATTCTGTCTGTTGCCATTATGTAAGAGAATGTCCTTCTTAGGTGATGTAGGCCAGAGCATTAAGGAGTGTGTCAGGTTTCTACAGCTTGCTTATGATGTTTTAGCAGGAAAACAGAGTGTGTGTGCACTTGTGGAGTGTGTGTGTGTGTATGTGTGAGTGTGTGTGAGAGAGAGAGAGAGTGTGTGTGTGTGTGTGTGTGTGTGTGTAAAGAAAGAGACTGGGCAGAACAGATGCAGCAAAATGCTAACAGTTGGTGGACTGGGGTGAAGGGAGCACGGGGTGTCCTATCCTGTGTCAGCTCTTCGAGGCCGGCCCCCGGGCGGAGGGATGAAGGGCGTGCTGTGCCAGGAGCCCGCTGAGCTCCGCCCTGCGTGTGTTCAGTCTGCAGCTCCCCGCCCGTCCACATGAAGGTGCAGCCGCTGAACCGGACGGCGCTGCAGGTGTCCTGGAGCCCGCCCGAGACCGTCTACCACCCGCCCATCATGAACTACATGATCTCCTACAGCTGGACCAAGAACGAGGACGAGAAGGAGAAGACGTTCACCAAGGACAGCGACAAAGACTTGGTGAGCCCTTTCCGTCCCGGGTCAGGGTCGCTGCTGCCGGGGGCCCATCCCGTTGTGCAGCTGTGACTGCTTCCACACTGACTCCTTTTTCTTTCATTATCATAAAGACAGACAGCTTCTGTGAAGGCCTTTTCATGTGATAGGCTTATCGTACATATTAAATATTCTGTAAATGCACAGCAGGTCCGGGCACATGGCAAGCACTATATAGGTGCTAGCTGTTGTTATAATGATTCCTCTTCTTCCTCCTCTTCCTGTCGCTACTGTCACCACCACCACACAGCTGTCCCCAGTCCCCACCACGCCCTTTGTCACATTCGATCTACCGCACGCTTTCCTACCTGCTGGATTCCTGGGACCTTAGAACTTTTAACCACTGTTCTCTGACTCTCAGACATTGTGATGGCTGACCTCACTTTGAGCTATACGTGCCCAACTCCACGTCTCATCTTAAAATCTGCACAAATGTGCAGGGGCCAGCACCCAGCCAGGTCCTTCAGAACAGATGCCTGTGAAGCCAGCTTCGCTCCCCTGTAAAAGCAAACCTTCCAACAAACACAGTTCTTGAGGTCTTTGCACAGAAACTCAATGTGACACATTTGGGTTTGAAAGCCTTTGCTTTTATTGTTAATCAAAGGACGACTTTAGAATAATGAAACCCATAATTGTATCTGCACATGAAAAATGCAATCGCACAGAGTGAGATTCTTAATGACTGTTATCACTTTTTTTTCCCCCTTTCCATCCCAAGTCCCCAGGGCCCATTCAATCAGTTATAGAATAATACTTTTCATATTCCTTTAGATGAAGATTCTTTTACTTCATTTCCATTTATATTTTCAATTTCCCCACTAGACATTGTTATCTGGGTCACATTAGGGAATGATGAGCTTCATGAAATCAGGGAGGAATCTACAGAAAGTTACCCAAGGTTATGATGTATTTTAACCTTTTCTCTTGTCACTACTGGAAGTTCATAAGGGATTTTTCTCTTCCTGACGAAAAGGTGGCTCGCATTAATCAGCAGAAACTATGTAGGCACTTAGGCAGTTTCTTATTCTAAGTGGAAAATAATTAAACATGCAAAGATGAATAGACACCAGCTTGGAGTGAATTCTAATAACTCCTTGCATAGACGGAGGGTAGACTTTGCTCTGAACAGAAGACGGGGTCAGAGGTTTCGAGAATGAGGCATAAATTAGTTTCAGAGAAAGAGAGAGATGTCGAGAAAAACATGCTTTGACAGCAAGTTTTGTTTCATTTTGTTTTTTTGATAAGAATTTCTTGGAGGTCGTTAGTTTCTTTTGGGACACACGAAATTAATTTTCTTAATTCCTCAAGAAGTCAATTGTGCTGACTCAGTAGCAACAAAGCTAGCTCTTCGTTAACTGCCGGTTACGTGGCCCAGAAACCTACAAGTAATACTTCCCATTGGCGCAGCGCTTAACCGTGCGCATGCCTCTCCCACACCCTCACTGCAAACCCGTGGGCAGGACCGGCTCCCAAAGAGAGAAAGGAGGCTTACAGTTAAGCCACGTGGCGCCGACCTCCTGCTCGCCCCAGGAAGCAGTGTTCTAGGCGAGGGCAGCAGGTGTGGCCACAGTAGCACGTGCATGCCTGCTCAGAGGGTTCCCGTGGCGGCCCCGGGAAAACACATTCAGCGGCTGAGCTCCCAGAGCTGCCTTTGACGCTTGGCCCGGAAGACACGTTTCGATGACCAGACGTTTCATCCATTCCAGAAGCCTTTGAAATCAGTCGCTTTTGTTGTTTGCTTCTTCACAAAGCAAATGCTGTCTGCTTTTTTAAGGTAGTGTCCGTTTTCTCATTTGTGAAAGGCTCTTGGAATAGAGCTTTGAGGATGGGGACCTGGAGTTGGCAGGTGTGGAATCACTCGGGTTTGGCCAAGTTTTTCTAGAAAGGGCCAGAGAGTAAAGATTTTTGGCTTTATGGGACAGAAGGCCTCAGTGACAACAGCTCAGCCCTGCCACTGTAGGGCGAAAGTTGCCATAGACAACGTGAAAATGAATGGGCATGGCTGTATGCCAATAACACTTTATTTACAAAAACAGACCAGGGGCCGGATTTGGCCTGTGAGCTGGAGCTGGCCGGCCCCCATGTTAGAGCAGACGCATTCCTTCTATTGTGTGGTGTGGACTCCCGATGAACAAGGTTGCCCAGCAGACGAGGGCTGTCCGGAAAAAACCCAGCCATGACTGCCTCGGGTTTTCGTGTTACGTGGCTGGATACTTTCCAGACAGCCCTGTGTAGTATCCCGTGTTCACAAGAACCCTGTGAAGTTCTTCTCCCCACTTTATAGGTGAAGGTTAGCAGAGGCCAAAGACATTCAGCACGGGGCTCAGAATCACTGCACTAAGTGGAGTGACAAGGCTGGCTCTCGTGTCATGTGACCTCTGGCCTCATGCCCCATGTTACCCCTGATCCAGGCACAGTGAAGCCTTTGGGCCTCCAGGAAACAGACGTGCAGAAGCTTTGCTGCTGCTGTCCTAAACCCTGCGTGGGTGGCTCTGGAAAGTCAGTGACAGGTAATTCCAGAGGCCATCTAGGGTAAATGACTACAGTTTGGGAGGTGTAGTCGTTAGGAGAGAAGTACAACCCTTGTGAGTGTAAGGACTGAAGACGTGGCCCAAGCCGTAGTCAGGGATGTGAGTCAAGACTGGGTGCTCCCTCTCTGCTCCTGCACGTTTCAGGGTTGAAGACCGATGCCCCAGCACTGACCACTCTTTTCTTTCAATCTGAGCCTCTGGTCGGCACAGAAGCCTCGTGTTTGTGAGGCGACGCCATGGCACCCTGAAATCTAAAAGGAATGCCGCACACAACTCTAGGTTCGGCTTCAGAGGGTAAGTGAGCACAGGCCTTCCAGCCAACTCACTGCCTGTCCTTCCTTCGCCCACAGAAGGCCACCATCAGCCACGTGTCACCGGACAGCCTGTACCTCTTCCGCGTCCAGGCTGTGTGTCGCAATGACATGCGCAGTGACTTCAGCCAGACGATGCTCTTTCAAGGTGAGGCCGGTCTCCTTCCCGTGTGGCCTCGGTGTTCCGAGCCCCCCCTCCCTTCTTTACGTGTCGTCGTTTTGCTGCCAAGGGGCTTGGGCCCAGGAAAACACGCCTGGCCCGGGAGTCAGGTGGGGCCCGAAATCGCACCTGAACGCGCTCAGGAATGTAAGTCTGCCTGTTAATTTTGGTCGGGGGTTGCATAGGACCAAAGAGGAGAAGAAAAGCGTAGGTGGTGGTATTATTATTATTATTATTATTATTATTATTATTATTATTATTATTTGATGGTGATGATGATGATGGTGATTTTCCAGCTGTAGAGACCCAAGTATTGGCCTCATGCTGTGTCAGATCTCAAAATCACCTGCCAGGTGTGTCGCAACATGGGATGTCCTCTTGGATTTCTAGCGTGATTCCAGAACGAGAGCCCACACATACCCTCCTGGTCCATGGCATCCTTGACCTTCTTGAGAAATAGATATGTGTTCCTCCTGATTTGGAGGCAAGAAGAAAATTTTAGGGCCCAGGACTAGGGTGATGCAGAAGAGGCATTCATTCATCTTGGTGCATAATTTTAAAGAGGCACCAAAAACATATAAAAACAAAACACCTCAGTAATTGAGATGCGTAACATTTTTTTAATAGAATATTTTTAAAAGCAAAACCAATTAAAAAAAAAAAAAAAGCTTCAATGGAATATCAGCATTTCCAATAAAGGTAGCATCTACTTTGTCTTCCTCACCCTCCCTCAGTCCCAGTTCCAATAAAACTTTATTTGCAAAATGAGGCCACATCAGCCTGTGGGCCACGGTTGCAGACTTGGATTTGCAATGCACACACTGTCCATCCTGGAGGACGGAACCGGGCCATCGGGCTAAGCTCAGCCCGTCCGAGGTCCTCCGTGTCAAGTTCTCGTGTTTGGGTCCTCAGTGTCAGAGAAACCTACGTACCACGCCAGTGGTTCTTAAACCTTTTGAGTAACATATCTGATGAAAACTTTGTCCTGGAAAATGCCAGAACCGTGCTTGCAGTCTCAGGGGCCCAGCAGAGCCTGGAGGCTGTGGACCAGCCACAGGAGCATCGTCTGAAAACCTGTGCGCAAGGCACGTCCATGGACCCCTCCCACATTGGTTGCCTCAGAGTCGCTGAGGGTGGGGCCCGGGAATCTGAGTTTTAACCAGATGGCCCAGGTGACTGGCATGCACATGAGAGACTGGGAACTCCTGGTTTGGAGCGGGGAGCCCTAGAATGGAGGCCCCAAGTTTGAGTCCTGGATATACTGAGTACTTCTGCTCCTCCAAGAACATTCATTAACTTTTCTAAGCTGCAATTTCACAGTCCAAAATGTGATTGTATTAATAGTACCGACCTCACAGGGTCCTTACCGAATGGCATGGGGTGATGCATGTTAAATATTTCACATCGTGTCTGGTACCGACTATAAACATCCCCTTACTGTTAGGCTTGATAGAAAACAATAGTAAATGATGAACTCGGTAAAAAGCTGCAGCCTAGATCCCTTCCAAGGATCCCTTCTGGCTTTATAATTTTGCATTTATTAGTAAGTATTCTTTGCTAATGTTCACATGATCTCATCCTACCTTTTAAACTAATTGAAATTTGTAGGATTGTATTTTTTTCATAAATATATCACACTTGCTGTGTGTACCTGTGCCCCAGACATATTGGCCTGTTGGCCCGTGTGGAGGAGGAACCAGGTCTGTGCTGGCCCAGCAGAGAGAAACCAGGAGGGCCGGAGAGGGTGTCCACTGAGGCCGAGGCCCAGAATTTCAGACGCGTACTCGTAAATCATGATTAGGCCTCCCGCGTGCCCCAACCAAGAGTCTGGAATCTGCAGAACTGCCTGACCTGATTAATAGGCTCCCCGAGCTTGCTGGCTTCTGCATGGACTTTGAAAAATTAAATGTTTGTAATGTAATGTAATTCAGAAAGGCCTGGTCAGCGATAAATTCTAAGCACAGCCGATTTAAAATGTCTGACCACAGTGACTTGTTGGAAATGGCCAGTGTCTCTTTTGTCCACGGGCTTCCTCTGTTCAGGGGCGGACATGAGTTTGCTCACTTTATATACCGGCATCTGTCCCCATGTCGACAGAGGGGCACAGACCCTTTACTGGTCCCCACAATGGCTTCAGCATCTCCTCCCAGCATCCAGTGGGCAGTAGAGAAACTCAGCCCTGATCGGGGGAAGCTGACTTAACCTTCTTTGGTGAGCCAAGACGGAGTTCATGAGCGTACCAGGTGGACTGACTATGAGGCCTTAAAGGAGAAAGGCTTAAGAGAATTTCATGGGAGCCTTGCTCGGAATAACTAGGTTTCCCAGTGGGTACGTTTATATCTTATTGGGGAGCACGAGGAAGCCACGTGGAAGATCTACCCTTATCGTGGTTAACATACCAATATTTGCGTCCTGTAAATGTCACATGGACCTTACTGTGCTAAATAAAATGACAGTGATAATGGCACACAGTACCTACAGGGTGGGTCCCAGTTGCCGAGCACTGGCCCCTGAGTTACTTCATCTGATGTCATGGTAGTGCATAGACGTCGGCGTGCGTTGTCATAGAGATGGCGGAGCGGTGCTCAGGGCAGCTGGGTGCCTTGTGAAAAGTCACTTGGCTACTAAGCACGGTCTGGATTTCTTATTGCAAAGCCCAGTCATTTGTACACAGCCATGGACCACCGCCAAGGAGTAAATAGCACCCATGCACACCCAGTCTTCAGCAGAGGGATAAACACGTTGGTTACTAAGTGCTCAGAGCTGTTTTACAACTCTCACCAGTCACGGAAAATGGGGTTTCTTGGGCTTTTCTTTGAGCAACAGACCCGTTAGGCAGCCTGGCAAAACTCTCAAAAATGGTCTAAAATAAAAAAGTAAAATACAGAGGCAAGGAAACCAATTACATTCAAATACAGTTGTCAAAACATTTTAAACAAACACATTTGGAACGTAGTACGATACGTGCTTTTTCATTAAAGTACTAAATGACAAGTGGTGGGTCTGTTGGCTGCTGTGATTTCTGACTAGTGAGGAACAGAAGTGACATGCCAAATTAGCTGCAACTGTAAGGTGATATGAAAATAACTGATTTCAATCAGAGACAAAGCCCCAGGTCCTGTTGATACAGCTGAGGTTGCTCCAGGTGCTCCTGCTGGATCAAAGGGTGACGTCTCAGTGAGAGCTTAGTGACAGTGCGGGCGTCATGTTTTCCCTGACCCAGAATTCCTGAAGCCTGTGGACCCAGGTTAGCACTCCTGGTCTGAAAGGTCCTATAGAAACTTCCTGGTGACCACGGCCAGAACTGGCCCCGCTGGAGATTGTTTGAGGTTAATGGAAAACAGGCAAGCTGACTGGGCAGCTGTGTAATTCGTCGGCCTTAATCGGAGCCCTATGTAAAGGGCAGGTATGGCGTGTCTCTGGGGAACTCACTCTCCTGCCTTAACGAAGCGGGGTGCGTACCTGTCTGAGGCAGCGCCGCGCTGATCCCGGGGCATGTAAACAGTGGTCGGAGGCGGTGGTTAGTCCCAGCGAGAGCGATTTGCTTCCTAGGCTGCCGTGTTTGGCCACGTTTGTCTCTCTGCACATTTCGCTTTCTGGCTCTGCAAAACGAATGTGTGGTTAGGTCAGGGGTCGCAAACACAGGTGCCCCTGGGGCCTGGCAGGAAACACATACGAATGAGGGGAAGGCTGTTGGGGCAGTTGGAGATCAGGTGCCCCCCGAAAGGAGGTGACGGACACTAAGCCCTAGCCAAATATCTCCTGTGGGAAGGTCAGCCCAGCTTGGCCAAATAGTGTGATTTTTCAGGAAAAGCAGGAAATTGGGATTTTTAGGTGAAAGCTTACTGTTCACCGTGTTGAAAAAGCTGTTTACAATGGCAGCAAAGTCAGTTTTTTAAAGGAGCGTGCAGGCCAAACAAAAAAGGATGTCATCACTTGCCGCTTCTGGTTTAGATAAATTTGTTGCTAATTTTTCAGTGCCACATCTGATATACAGGTACAAACTTTTAGTTTATATAGCACTTCTGGTTTTTGAGATACTGACACAGAAGCAGTTTCATACACTATTTCTAAGTTACCGTTTGTTTAGCATTCTTTACGACAGCAAAGAGCTAGAAACCCACAAGTCTGTCGGTAACGAGTGGATAAATAAACTGTTTGGCACACACAGTGGAATATTACTCAGCCTTCAAAAGGAAGGGGGCTCCAACACACGGTACAGCACGCACGAACCTTGAGGGCATTATGCTCAGTGACATAAGCCAGCCACCAGAAGACAAATACGTATGATTCCAGCTACACGAGACGCCCGAGTAGTGAAACTTAGCAAAACAGAATGGAGACAGTGGCTGTCGGGCGAGGCACCGTTGTTCGATGGGCCCTGAAGAAGCAGTGTGCCTAACTTCACACTGCACTGGCCACTTAAAAGGGGTTACGATGGTTAGTTTTGTGCTCTCCGTACTTCACCACAAGTAGACATTTTCCAAAGCGCTCGTGTTTATTAGCACATGGGTGAACAGAACCGCAGGGAGAAACGAATGCCAGGAAGAAGGACATGTGGTTCATAGAAAAGAATGGAACCATTTAAAGCAACGATGAGCTTTAAAGCCTAAGTAGAAATAAAATAGATGACGAAACACGAAGGGCAAGGCAGGCAAGTACAGTTAAATAATCGTAGGGTTCTCACGTCATTAGAAGTGTTGAAAGTACTCACGTGAGGTGAAGTGTGAGCTCAGGATGCACATTGAAGCACCAAAAGGATAAGATAAGAAATTATAACCAGAAGGATAATAGAGAGAAACAATGACATTTTGCCGGTTGCCTGAGTTGCGGTTAACAGAGCGTCTGCTGTAGTTACACAGGCGTTTACAGAGGTAAAAATTAATTGGACTATACAGTTAAGATGTATACATTGTTTTGTAGGTAAGTTTTTCCTCCACAAATCAGAGAACAGTAACAATAAAAAAAAGTTTATCATACCTTAGGTCTTAAGAATCTTATCTTAGGACTTGAAGGTATTAGTTTAAGGCTTAAGACAAGATTCAGCAAACCTAGGCCTCTGCATCTTTTTTAATGACTCACAATCTAAGACGTGTTTTACATTCTTAAGTGCTTAGAAAAAAATTTTAAAGAGGAATAAAGTTTCATGACATGAAAATTACATGTAATCCAGATACATGTCTGTAAGTAATGTTTTGTTGAAACAAAACCCACAAAAAATTTCACATTGTTTACAATGTCATTTCTTTTTTTCTCAGCTAATACCACTCGAATATTTCAAGGGACCAGAATTGTCAAAACAGGAGTGGTAAGTAGAGGATGGTAATTGCTTTGTCATGCCTGGTTGTTAATTTGCATGCACTGAAAAAATGTCACCACGAGATGGCAGTATGATGTTGTCAAACTACTTAATTGGAAGAGGTTACACTACAGACAGGATTACATTATTCACTCTCTATAATCCAGTACATTGTGAAAACAGGCAGTAGAGTCCCATAGTATAATTTCTGTCATGGTAAAAATTCTTCAGATTTTTAGTTATTATTTGTAGATCATAGGATGTAAGTGTGCAAAAGGCCTCTTCTAAGCCCTTTGTTGGACATAGGCTAAAATTCAGAAGTTGTCATTTGCCCAAAGTTACATGAATTTGCACATTTCTGGAGCCTCGATGACTATCTTAAATTTTCCCATTTCTAGTACAACTAATCATAATATTTAACCACATCGTTGGTAATAACAGCCTAAAATTTACTGAGTATCTCCTGTGTTTCCAGCACAGATTATTTGATTGTTTTATGGACTCCTCACAGCATCCCACAGGATTGGTGTTACTATTATTCCCATTTGATGGGTGAAAAAACCGAGGCTCAGTGAGTTCATGTAACAGACCCGGGATCACCCAGAGAGCAGCTGGGGGGCCGTCAGCTCAGGCTTTGATTTTAATGACTTAAGTGCCTCATCTTTGGTGGCATCTGGCATTCCATTAATCAGCCTCAGAACTCAACATTTGTTAACTTGATCATCCCTAAACAATGAAGTTTTCAAACTATAACTGGGTGGCAAAATTGTGAAATGTAAGGTGTCTGGCTGCTTTGCTGTGAACTGTGTTGATGGGGTGAAATCGGCATTCTGTGCACCAGGTTCAGAGAACGAAAGTCAAACTCCTAACTCACAGCAATGCCTCGTGTCTTTCTGAGATGCTGCACACGAGCGCGGTCCCACCGTGGAGCTCAGGATGGTGGGGAAAACGAGCTGAGGTTCGGACCCAGGCAGCCCTGCTTCCGCCCTTCACATCTCTGTGCCTCATTTTCCTCATCTGTAGAACTGGGCGTCGGTCATGCGCGCCTGCAGGGCACCGAGGGAAGTCCTAGCTCATAGCTGGCAAGTGTTAACTAGAACAGTTGTTAAATGGGACCCAGAGACGCTGAAAGATGCAGCCCCTTGCAGCGCACAGCGTGGAGATGCAGGGTCCTCAAAGCTTGCAGTGCAGGGTGTGGCTGCTGCTCATGCCCCTACCCCTGCAGATGTGGGCTGGCCCCTTTCCCTCTATGTCCGTGCACTTCCTCAGTGTCCGATGGCAGAACCAGATCCTGGACGGACCTAAGAACTGTGTGTTCTCCAGAAGCACGAGTGAGGTCTAAAAGACTCATCCCACATCACAAAAGGACAGGTGACTCTCTGATGTTGCCAATTTCTGACACATTTGATGTCTTTCTTTCAGCCAACTTGAGTGCTTGCTTTTTTGCCACTTAGCCTCCTTCTGAGCCCATCAGTGAAAAAGGTTGGGTTGGATATGCGAGTTAAAAGTAACAGTGAGACCATTAAGACCAGAGATGGGCCTCTGTGGGTCACCTAGTAATGTCAGCTTTGACACTAAGTTCTGGGAAACCCCAGGAGTGAAACAAAACACCAGTGAAACCCTTTGAGTAGGCTGACCAGATGTTCCATTTTAACCGTGACAGAAAACAACGGTCCTTTCGTTTCAAAGGGTAGGTGTGGTCAGCCTAGTCTCACTAGGCTAAACTCAAGGTGTCAGTAGGCTGACCAGACATTGTTTTCTGTCCCATTTGGAACGGGACACCTGGTCAGCCCACCTTTGAGGGTCATAACCAGGGCCTCCTTCACAGTGTTGAAGCCTGACACTTCTCTGCTTTCTCTCCTCTTTGTCCCCTCTCCCCACCTCTGGCGGGACCCTCTCCAGCCAACAGCCTCTCCTGCCTCTTCCGCCGACATGGCCCCCATCAGCTCGGGCTCTTCGACCTGGACATCCTCTGGCATCCCCTTCTCCTTTGTTTCCATGGCGACCGGGATGGGCCCGTCCTCCAGCGGCAGCCAGGCAACCGTGGCCTCGGTGGTCACCAGCACACTCCTGGCCGGCCTGGGGTTCAGCGGCGGCGGCATCTCCTCCTTCCCCAGCACCGTGTGGCCCACGCGCCTGCCCACAGCCGCGTCGGCCAGCAAGCCGGCCGGCCGGCCCGTCCTGGCCACCACGGAGGCCGCGGCCCCTCCCAGCCTGGACGGCGACGCGGCCCCGACCGAGGACAGCGAGGGCACCGAGGACGGGGAAAAGGACGAGAAGCGCGAAAGCGAGGACGGCGAGCACGAGGAGGAGGAGGAGCAGCAGCGCGGGAAGGACTCGGGGAAGAAGGAGAGGGGCGGGGCGAGCCACGCCGCCGCCGCGCGGAACCAGACCCGGCCCGCCCCCGGGCCCTCGGCCCCCGGCGGAACCGCCCAGGAGCGCGGCCGCCAGACTATACACAGCGCTGCCCCCACCGGCCGGCCCGATGGCACCAGCGACGCCGACGCGGTCACCTCCACCCAAGTGCCCCCCACAGTCACAGAGGGACATTACGAAGGGCGTGAGCCCCAGAGTCCCGACATGCCATCTAAAAAGCCTGTGTCCCGAGGGGACCGCTTCTCCGAGGACAGCAAGTTTATCACTGTTAATCCAGGTAAGGGGTCTGTCCCCATGTGAGGCTCCCTGCTGCTGGGGACAGTCCCACCCTTTAAAAAATAACGGGTAGGGGATGTCAGTCCATAAAGTGCTTAATATGCCTGGAATTGTACATGTCCCTGGCATCCAAGATGTTTGTGCGTGTACGTGTGTGTGTGCGTGTGTGTCTGTCTCTGTGTATTTTATTCCACTAAGAATAACTGCTTCCTTATTGTCGCTGAAGTAAGTCTTGCCTTGATGTTTGTTTCCGGGTGAAATCTCCTTTCCTGAAAATAGCTTCAAGGACTTCAGCCACGCGGGGCAGTAAGTGAATAAAGAAGACAGGGATCTTAAGTTTGTTTGTGGAGATTTAACTCCCTAGTCACACATCTAGCACCTGTGTGTAAGGACTGCCTGCTGGGCACCAGGCGCTGGGCCGGGGGCTGACCCAGGTCAGCGCGGTACCCACCTCTCAAAGCTCCCAGGAGAGAGGACAGAAGACAGAGGTGATGGCAGCTGGTTCAAGTCAGGAAGCAAGTTAGCTGGTGCGCAGGGAAAATGGCTGACTCAACCTGGAGGCTATGGCACGGTCATAGAATAAACAAACAGTGTCAGAGAGGGTAGGGAGGAGGGCAGCGGCCTACCTCCCTAAGGAAGGCCACTCTGCGAAAGTGGCATTTACATTGAAACCTGAAGGATGACAGGCTCCAGTATAGGGAGAGCTGGTGCCCCCACGGTGGCAGCCCAAGAGACAGGGCTCTCTGTCCCAGAACCCCACGTGCTGTGTGAAATCCTCAGTCTATAGGTAGTGAGGCCGGGGCGTGGCTGGCCGCCTCCGTGGGGATGTGACCCTGTCTCCCTGACTGGTGGCAGGTTGGTTGCTCTGTATCGGACACTCACGTTAATGAACCACCCTCATAGTTTCTGCAGGGACGCCTTGAGCATCAGGGGTTGTTATTGTTGTTGGGGTTTTCTTAATAAGAAATTCTTCCTTTTGCCAGACTACAAGATGTTTAGCAACAATTTTTGCATCTAAGCTGTTGTGGAGTTATAAGAGTGCAAAAAAAAAAAAGCAACTGGTAAATATTTATTTGCTTTTGCACTTGTAAACATTAAAATTCATCTAAAGCTGAGATCTCGTATGTTAAGATACAACTTAGAATAAATTTTCATGTTTTGAATTATGTTCCTCCTTCAAGCCGAGATGGACTCGTTTTCTGAAGTGTGGGCTTCCGGCGGGAGTTGCTCAGTTCATCCTGATTTTAGGGGACTGTGTGGAGCAGCCTCCTGCAGAATTGGGTGAAGGAGGTATCGGGCCGCTTGGGAAGCTGTTGGAAGCCGTTCCTGCACGAACGCTGACATTCCCGCTAGGAATTGCTGTCAGAAAGGTGAATTCTGTACGTTTGAAGATAGGAAAGAAATATTGATGGTGTCCCTGCTGTGTACCAGGCGCTGAATTAGGCATTGCGAATAGAACATAGAGCGGGACAGGCTTCGGTTCTCCTGGGGTGTGTGCTCTAGTGCGGGAGCTTGAGGATATCCCAGTAAACAAACCTGTAACTTCAAATAGTGGTGACTGTTCAGGTTGGGGAGAGGGACAGTGTAGCCTCGGGTGGCCGGAGAAGAGCATCTGAGCAGAGACCCACGTGGTGAGGAGGAGCTAGCCACGCAAAGGTCTGTGGCAGAGTGTTCTAGGCCGAGGGAACACTCGGGCCGAGAGCGTAAAGCAGGGATTAACACAGCGCCGTCGAGGAGCCATCCAAAGGCCAGAGTGTGTGGACCCCAGAGGCAGGAGGAGGGACGTGGGATGTGGGACATGGGACGTGCTCCGGACAGGCAGAGCTCACATCGGGAAGGGACTCCTCAGCCATGCTGAGGATCTGATTCCAGCTGCGGTGCAAAAACAAAACAAAAAGAACAGGGGTGGATTTCAGCAGGAGACTTGACCCTCTGGTTAACTTTGCAGAAAGATGACTCGGGGCTCTGTGCGGAGATTACGCAGAGGAAGGAAAAGGGTGAACACAGGGAGCCCAGTCAGCGAGTGGAGGTGGCAGAGTGATGGTGGTGGTGGTGGTGGTGGTG